>JAVKPL010002631.1:0-10149 GCA_032173675.1 Gastrolobium villosum | reverse complement strand
TTTTTTGCTTGGTTCAGGTTGGTCTTGCTGAATGATGGATGATGCATTAGGCCCAGCCTATCTATACTAAGAAATTCCACAATACTTAATTATTTATTAACTGAACGAGAGGCGGTGAGAATCAAACTTATAACTACTTAATTACGAAGGTTTTGATATCATAAAAATGTGGTATCTCTATAATGTAGAACTTAAAAAAAGAACAACTATTTTCTTGTGGAGAAGACAAAACTTGTATTTCTCTTTTTCTTGTTATTATTTGCTTACAATATGGATTACTTTATATAGGCACTAGATTGCCTTTTCATGAACCTAAACATTAAATTAGTCATAAACTACAAAACTAAAACTTCCAACTCTTGGCCTCTCTAACTCTTGGCCTTTCATTCTCTCACAACTCTTGGCCTTTCACTTTCTTACAACTTTTGGCCTTTCACTTATCTAAACTCATGACTCCTTAATTAAGACTATTAAATCTAACAAAACATTTAAAGTTTATTCAACAATTCTCCTTCATAAACTTAAATGGTTCTGCCATCTTTCATCCCAAGCATCTTCTTGCAATTGTTGAGCAGCAACGTCGGCAGTGGCTTTGTGAAGATGTCCCCGACTTGCTCTTGACTGGTCACGTGTGTTAGCTCCACATTTCCTTCCTTTACTTGATCCCGGATGAAGTGAAATCGGACGTCAATATGCTTGCTTCTTTCATGATTTACCGGGTTCTTGGCTAGCTCTATAGCCGACTTATTGTCAATTCGGATTACAGTTTGACCGACTTGTTTTTCCTCCAACTTGCTTAGCAAATTCCTGAGCCACATTGCATGACAAACACACCAAGATGCAGCTACATATTCAGCTTCACATGTCGACAGTGTCACAATAGGTTGCTTCTTCGAAATCCAGGTGAATGCCGTGTTGCCCATGAAAAACACATAACCAACCGTGCTCTTTCGATCATCTACGTCTCCACACCAATCACTGTCAGAATATCCAATCAACTTGTATTTTGCCGAGCTCGAGTAGTGTAACCCGTGTGAAACTGTACCTTGAACATACCTCAGAATTCTCTTTACCGCCTTCCAATGTGTGTATCTCGGCTCCTCCATGAACCGACTTACTATGCCGACACTTAACGAGATATCCGGCCTCGTGCATGTGAGATAACGTAGGCTTCCCACCGAACTTCTGTACTTGCTTGCATCAACACGGTCTCCTCCATCAAACTTAGAGAGTTTTGAACCGGGTTCCATTGGTGTTGAAACTGGGTTGCAATCTTCCATCTTGTACTTCTTCAAAATCTTTTTTGCATAAGCCTCCTGTGACACGAAGATTCCCTTCTCATCTTGTTTTACTTCCAAACCAAGAAAGAACTTCATCAAACCGAGATCTGTCATTTCGAACTCTCTTGTCATTGTGCTCTTGAACTCTTGTATCATCTTGGCATTGTTTCCCATAAAAATGAGGTCGTCAACATAAAGAGCCACAATTAACAAGTCTCCTCCATTTTTCTTGACATAAACAGCATGTTCATATGGACATTGTTCAAGTCCATTCTCCTTGAAGTATTTGTCAATACGAGCATTCCATGCCCGTGGTGCTTGCTTCAACCCGTAAAGTGCTTTCTTCAATCTCAGCACCTTCTTCTCTTCTCCTGCCTTCATGTAGCCCGGCGGTTGTTCCACATAAACTTCTTCTTGAAGAACACCATTCAGAAATGCCGACTTTACATCCATTTGATGCATTGGCCATCTGTATTGAGCAGCCTGTGAGATGAGTAGCCGAATTGTCTCCATCCTTGTAACAGGGGCAAACACCTCGTCATAGTCAATTCCAGCCTTCTGCTTATAACCTTTTGCAACTAGTCGAGCTTTATATCGTTCTATCTCCCCTTGAGCATTCATCTTCTTCTTGAACACCCACTTCACTCCAATGGGCCGACTTCCTTCTGGTAGCTCGGCTAACTCCCATGTGTTATTTCGGTCAATGGCTTCTATCTCCTCATCCATGGCATCTTGCCATTTCTTATCTCGGATGGCTTCTTCAAAACTTATGTTCTCAGAGTCTGCAAGAAGACAAACAAAATGTACCTCACTTGTTGACTCATATATGTCTTGTATGCTTCGCATCCTGGGTTGTCGTACCTCATCTTCATCATCAGAAGCTTCAGGACTTGCCGGGTTGATAATTTATGTTGAGATTCCGTCTTCAAAGTTTACCTCAGAAGAATTGTTCCAGTCCCACTCATTTGCTTCATTGAGCTTTACATCTCTGCTTACTATGACTTTCTTGTTGACGGGGTCAAACAGCTTATACCCTTTTGTTTTTTCATCATATCCAATAAAAACATATTTCTTGCTTTTATCCTCGAGCTTGGTTCTGAGCTGGTCCGGTATGTGTGCATAGGCTACACTGCCAAAAACTCTGAGATGAGCCACTGAAGGCTTTTGACCGCTCCATGCTTCCTGTGGAGTTTTATCATCCAAGTTCGAATGTGGACATCGGTTCTGCACATACACAGCACACTGCACAGCTTCCGCCCAAAACTCCTTCGGCATCCTTTTGTTCTTTAGCATTGACCGAACCATGTCAAGAATAGTCCGGTTCTTCCTTTCAGCCACGCCATTCTGTTGTGGTGAGTATGGTGCTGTTAGAAACCTCCTTATCCCCTGTTTCTCACAGAAAGACATAAACGCTGTTGAGGTATATTCCCCACCTCTGTCAGACCGCACCGATTTGATATAGCTTCCTGTTGCCTTCTCAATCATCACCTTGAACCTTTTGAACACATCAAACACCTCGGACTTCTCCTTCAGAAAGTAAACCCAAGTTTTCCGTGAGAAATCATCAATAAAGGAAATAAAATACTTCTTACCGCTGAAGGAACCCGGATTGATGGGTCCACACAAGTCGGTATGTATTAGTTCCAGAGGTTGCTTAGCCCGGAATCTTGCCATCTTCTGAAACGTGGTCCTGGCATGCTTTCCAAGTACACAACTCTCACAAAACTTTCCTTCAAAGTTGATGCCAGGTAACCCTTCCACCATCTTCTTCTTTGCCAACTCGGTTAGACCACCATAATGTAGGTGACCAAACCGGAGATGCCAAAGTGACGCCTTATCTTCCACCTCGGCTTGTAAACATTCAACCTGTATACATTTCAGATTTAATTTATACATACGATTCTTACCCATTTGAACCCGAACTATCAGCCGACCTTGCTCATCTTTCAAATACAATACCCGGTCTTTCATAATAACCGAGTAACCTTTCTCCATCAGTTGACCCATGCTTAAAATATTGCTTTTTAGGTCGGGTACATAGTACACATCTCGAATTGAGCCAATTAACCCGTCCTTTTGTAGGAAACAGATCGTACCTCGGCCTTTTACCTCAACCTTTGAGGCATCCCCGAACGAAACATGTCCGGTTTCCACCTTTCTCATCTCCTTGAAGAAGTCCTTATGTCCGCACATGTGGTTGCTCGCACCCGTGTCAAGATACCACTCCATGTCATCGTCTGGACTTCCTTTACTGTGTGTCATTAACAAGACACCATCCTTCATCTCGCCTTCTGTGGCTAGGTTGGACGTCTCCTCCACCTTTTTCTCCTCTCTGCATTCTCTTGCGAAATGTCCGACTTTGCCACAGTTGTAACACTTGTCCGAGTTACAATCTTTTGCATAGTGACCAAACTTTCCACATTTGTAACACTCGATGTTTGAATAATGTGACCGACCTCCTCGTCGACCTCGTCCTCTTCCTCTCCAATTTTGTTGATTTGACTGTCCTACCTCATCACTATACACTTCATGACTTCGGCCTCGACCTCTACCACCACGGCTAGTACCTCGTCCACCGCGGGCACGTCCTCTACCTCGAAAATTTTGAGAATAGAGCATCTTCTCATCTTTAATTGTTGCTTTGGTCTGAAGTGCCTGCTCAAGAGTTTCCTCCTTCTTCTTCTTTCTTTGTTCATGTGCTTCAAGGGAACCCGCCAACTCGTCAATAGTGAGTGTAGACAGGTCCTTGGACTCCTCTATGGCACAAACCACGTTTTCGAACTGGTCTGTCAAAGATCTCAAGATTTTCTCCACCACTCTGGTGTCAGGTATATCTTCTCCATTCCGTTTTAACTGGTTCACAATTCCTTGAACCCGGGCAACGAACCCGGATACTCCTTCCGTGTCCTTCATCTTCATTCCCTCCAACTCGGCACGAAGGGTTTGAAGCCGGACTTGTTTAACCCGGTTAGCTCCTCTATAGACATTTGCTAAGATGTCCCAGGCTGCCTTTGAGGTCTCACAATTTGCTATCTTCTCGAACCCGGATTCGTCTACAGCTCGGAAGAGCATGAATAACGCCAGCTTGTCTTTTGCACGCGTCTCTTTCAACGCTTTGGTTTGAGCCGCCGAATGGCCTCCAGTGTCCTGTGGTTCTACAAAACCTGCTTGAACATTCTCCCAAGCGTCCTGGGATCCGAGAAGAGCCTTCATCTGGATGCTCCAATTCTCGTAGTTCTCCTTCGTCAACTTAGGTAGTGCCATATCACTCCCCCTCTCCATAGCTTTGATACCAATTTGTGGTATCTCTATAATGTAGTACTTTATATTAAACCAACTCTTTTCTTGTGGAGATGACAAAACTTGTATTTCTCTTTTTCTTGTTATTATTTGCTTACAATATGGATTACTTTATATAGGCACTAGATTGCCTTTTCATGAACCTAAACATTAAATTAGTCATAAACTACAAAACTAAAACTTCCAACTCTTGGCCTCTCTAACTCTTGGCCTTTCATTCTCTCACAACTCTTGGCCTTTCACTTTCTTACAACTTTTGGCCTTTCACTTATCTAAACTCATGACTCCTTAATTAAGACTATTAAATCTAACAAAACATTTAAAGTTTATTCAACAAAAAAGAACTAATTATATCATTGTTCCGTCACCCTCCAAAGATGACGGTCCTTGACACGAGCGTCACAGACATGAACAAGGAAGGACATGCAAAACGATAGTAAAACACTTAATTACGGCTTAAATCAATAACAGCATAACCAGATTTTGGTACAAAACATGTCTAGTATAAAATCTCATATTTATAAGGGAGGTAAGTGACTTCCTTATGTTATGATTATTAATAGTCACGTTTAGTCAGCACTCACGATATTTTATTCTGCTATTTTATCTTTATTATAGCATCAACACGTCAGATCTTCACTATGTCTTGTTACAAATTAACCCTTGCAAGACCTTGCAAAGATAATAGTTATGTCTAATAAACTGACTTAGTAAGACGAGACATAAATATGATAGGATAATGTTTTCACCAAAAAAAATATGATAGGATAATGTTAAGGAAGATAGTGGGTCAAATATAAATTCACAAAATATTTGAAAATGTACCGTATGAAATCAGATATATTAATTAATCTTGCAATCAAAGTAATAAAGAGAGTAAAGAACAAATTTACCGGATAGAAGAATCAGATCTCAGTATGCAAAGATAATTGAAGGAATCCGAGCCCAACAAAGTTGTCTCCTTAAGATAATTTATTCCCCTCTATTAATGCTGAAGGTTGATGAACAACTGCATCCCATAATAGAATAGTTAGTCTCTCCATAATGCGACGGCAGTATGAATCTGGAGCCCCAACAAACACAACTAAATGCTTGAGGAATTACACTACCTAAGTACTACAGTAATATGTATGGTGCATGCATGCATAACGAAGAAAAAATGGCAGAATAACGACATAAAAAATTTGGAGTAATTTTCTATAGGTGTCAACGTCTATATATAGACACCGAAAGGACACGATGAATCGCTGCCGGCGAACCGTCAAGATTGATGGCTGCAAACTGATACGACCAGTGATCAGTTCAGTTTAAAATTAACCGAATGCACTGGTTCGATTCAAAAACGAAAAAAGAATAAGCAAGAACCGGTCCGGTTCAAGAGATACACCGATTCGGTTTAATGGAACACAACTAAATCCTGAGGAATCACACTGCCTAAGTACTACCATATGTATGGTGCATGTATGCATAACGAAGAAGAAATGACAGAATATCGACGTAAAAATTTGGAGTAATTTTCTATAGGTGTCTACGTCTATATATAGACACCAAAATGGCAGAATAACGACATAAAAAATTTGGAGTAATTTTCTATAGGTGTCAACGTCTATATATAGACACCGAAAGGACACGATGAATCGCTGCCGATGAACCGTCAAGATTGACGGCTGCAAACTGATACGACCAGTGATCGGTTCAGTTCAAAATTAACCGAATGCACTGGTTCGATTCAAAAACGAAAAAAGAATAAGCAAGAACCGGTTCGGTTCAAGAGGTACACCGGTTCGGTTTAATGGAACACAGCTAAATCCTTGAGGAATCACACTGCCTAAGTACTACCATCTGTATGGTGCATGTATGCATAACGAAGAAAAAATGACAGAATATCGACGTAAAATTTTTGGAATAATTCTCTATAGGTGTCTACGTCTATATATAGACACCAAAAGGACACAATGAATCGCTGTGATTGACGGCTGCAAACTAATACGACCGGTTCAGTTTAAAATTTATTGAACACACTGGTTCGGTTCAAAAACAGAAAAAGAAGAAGCAAGAATCGGTTCGGTTCAAAAGGTACATCGATTCAGTTTAAAGGTACTGTTTGGACAACGGGCGGTGCACGTGGTTTGACCAAAGTCCATCTAACTCCTCCCTCCTCCATAAAAGTGGAGTGCCCCAAGGGGCAATTTAGAGAGGTGAGGTGGAGGCTTATAAAGCCTTCCACTTCTCACTCTTTGTCCAATGCGGGACTTCTACCTACAGTTCCCTCTTTCTCTTCTTTTCTACCCACTTCTTATTCATAACCCATAAAATTTTATACTTAAATTCCAATAGATAATAAATATCACATTCTTCTCATCCCATCAGCTAGCCACTGTTGTCATCCATCAACTGCTACTATCACCGCTATTCATCTGCCAATTACTAACCATTACCATGAATTCGAGCCACCATGACCAACCACTACCACCATTATTAGATATCACAACTGCCACTACTAGCCACCCATCATTGCCATGCCGCAATCACCACCATCTCCTCCCACCCCACCTTCCACCACCACTAGTTTTGTCGTTACCATTGGCCACCACTATCATAACCACTAATTCCCACAACATCCACCACTCTAACCGACCAGCCTACCTGGTACCACCTTTAAATTTCTAATTAGTGTCACTAGCCACCAAAATTGACAATCAATTTGAAACTTAATTTTTAAAAATTTATTTGGTATGTGATTTTTATTATTTTTGATTTTTTTGTAAATTATTTTCGTATTTTAATATATTTTATTTAAAATTATGACTTTTAATTTTTTTAATAATTCAAAATAAGAATTGATATGCAAATAAGTAAAAAAAAAAAGCAGTTTAATTTAAATATCAATTTTAAAAAATAATATGAAATTATGTTAAAAATAAAGATATTTGTATCTATTTATATCATATTATCACATCATATGGTTCACGTCAAATATCGGATCATATCAGACTGCTTTTTAATACATATCAAACACTAAATAAGATATGAGTTTGTCACTTGCATATTTTTTCCTACTCTTATACAATCCTCCTGTCATATCCATAAGCCCTTAAAATATTCATTCCAGGGGTATTTTTCATTTAAGTTATATGGTTATTTTTAATATAGATTAGCTACAGTTTTAGTTTTTCTTTAATAAATCTTATAATGCTAGAGCACCATTCTCCAGTCCAGACAATATATAAACTAAAGAAGATGACCAACATTACTTAAACAAGATATATGCACAATAAGATAAATATTTCATGTAAAGGAAAAGACAATACCACAATAAGATAAATATTTCATGTAAAGGAAAAGACAATACCTAGTACGACTAAATTAAAATAGCCATGCCGAAATTGTGGACATTTTCTAAATTACACCATAAATAACAAACAATCCTATAATGCTGGCATAAGTGGTCACGGTTTGATTTAATTGGTCTTAATTAACAAATGAGCTAAAATTAAAGGTAGGTAAGATAAAGTTAAAAGAAGTTATTTATTTCTCTTCTTAACTATGCATTCACTTTTTGTAATTTTCGGTGGAACGATACATTCACTTTGTTAAAAGCATTACTGTGTATTAAATAAGTAAATTTTGTCAGATTTAATTAATTATAAAGTATCAATAATTAAAAAATATATATGCGACCAATTATAACAAATAGAATATCTAAAATTGATACAAAATACAAAATTAATTATACGTTAAATATTTAATCAACTTTAAATTTAGTTTACATGATATTATAATTTTTCTATGGACTAATTTATATGATATTTGTTCTTAGATATAGATAATAACTTTTTAAATTAGTCCTAACTTTATTTATCAGAAAATAATATAAACCATTATAAAGATTCTCACCCAACACCTTAAGATTTTGAGTTAAAGTTGTTCCTTACATGATATCAAAGTTTTAGTGACCACAAGGTCACGAGTTGAATTATAATCGCCCCTCACTTATGATATTAGTTAAACATAAGATAAAAAAATAAAAAAATAAAATTGGACATATGCGATATCCACATTTTAAGTCTAAAGAACTCTTGTGTGACGGGATATGTTAGAGAATAATATAAACCATTAAAAAAATATTCATCTATCATTATAAAATTTTGATTTAGATAATAACTTTTTAAATTAGTCCTAACTTTATTAGCTAAAGGGTAAAGAATAGAAGGTACTATAAATATCTTATCAAAAGCCGATATAAAAGTCGTGATTAATGTGCTTAAAATGTAAGTAGGCATCACAACGATGGCGTTTGCGATGCTTATCTCATGCATGACATCACTTTCCAATTATCTCTTTTTCCAACTTGTGCTGTATTTTACATTTAAAACAATTTGAAAAGTGCTTTCGAGTGCAGATTCGGTCATGTTAATTATCAGCACGAGTAGCTTTGTGTGCATCATGGATATTGTCATATATGATTCACTAGTTGGATCAGAAAAATGACTTCAAAGGCGAGCATGTTCTGTTAAATATACTTTTTTAAGTTCTAACACAACAACCCAATATTAAAGACCTAAATCACACACACACATTTCTACACATTTATAATTTTTCTTTTTTGGGAAAAAGATTTATCATGTTGTATGAGAAATCCTCTCTCCTACCACTCTTCACTTCGATGTCCGTGCCAATCACTTTCAATTTGTTTTTTAAGGTGGACCCACACCTTTCTCTCTTAAGAAAATTTAATTTCTAATCCAACCATGAGAAATTGCAAGCCCTTTTCTAAAATTCATATAAAATATGCGATTTTCACGTGAAGTTCGGGATTTCAACGCAGGCGAGGATATAACTGCTTGTTCTCTCGATGTAAAAATAAAAAATAAGAATATAAGAAATTTTCCAAATATATATATATATATAATTATACAACAAATTAAGTTTGCTTTAACAAATTGAAAATTGCAAAGTAAATTATTTTTTATTTTAAATTTAATGAATTAATTAATAATGAAATGACTAAAAAGTAAGCTTATATAAGTATATGTACATATTTTATGGTAACAAAATTTAAATATTATAAATTAAATAAGAAAAAAATAAAAAAAATAATATTTTCGAACCTATTTATGAATAAGTAGCAATCAGTTACACTCAAAATGGAGCAAGACTGGTCTCACCCAAAAATATGCATATTAGAAATGCTTTCTTCCGTTTGGCACATTTTACCTATGTTAACTTAATATTCGAATTTAAATAAAAAATAAAAAAATAAAGAGTAAATATCTTTTTTGGTGCTAAGTAAATTTCATGATACCCGCTTTAGTCCCTAGCAAATAAAATTTTTTTTCGTAATCCCTAAGACATTCAAAATGGACTCATTTAGTTGAAATCATCGTCATCACAAATTCAAAAAAGATTCAATCTTAGTCCCTCAAAAAGACTAAAATATGTCCACTTTAAATTTCTTTAAGGACCACGAATAGCCTTTTTATTTACTACGAACTAAAACGGGTATCGTAAAATTTGCTGAGGACTGAAAATGATATTTACTCAACAATAAATAAATTTTAAAATTTTA
>JAVKPL010002630.1:0-10222 GCA_032173675.1 Gastrolobium villosum | reverse complement strand
CACAAAGGGAAGAGACAATAGAATAATTTTCCCAACACTTATGAGATGGAAGAAACAAACCTTCTTCAAGGGAAACTGTAAGAGAACCCGAAATCCCATGAATCATCCTCACATCAACATATCTGGTTGCATAAGGTGACATGACAGCATTCCAGATCCCCTTCTGTATACTCATCCATTCATCCTCTTCACACTGACACCATCCAAGTGCATTATTCCTGCACATACTTTGTAAATAAGAAATGGCAATCTTGATAGACTTTGAAAGATGCACATGAGAGGAGGGGTCTAGTGACAGCAAATGAATAAGGAAAACTATGTACGGCGTGTCCAAGTTATGTGCTTACCTGTGGAAACAAACCTGGATTTTGTCATGAAAAAACTCTGGGATATCATCAGATGGAGCCAAAGTTATGTAGAATGAACTAGCATAGCTCCCAACTTTCCATCTTGAGATACCAGACACTTGAACACGCTCACATCGAATATAATCGATAACATTAATAGCTGAATCCGCATAAATTGGGGAAGGGAAGATATCCAACATTGGCCTTTCATTATCAATAACTGCAGTTGTAATGTGCGGAGATTATTTTCAAATGCAAAAAGGACATGGAAAAAAGTACAAGAACAAAGTAATTAAAATACTAAACACAAATATGAAAAATTCAGTGAACAATTTGATATAACATACAACTAGCTACCCACATACACAAAGACGTGATTTGCAAAAAAAAGAAAAAAAAAAGGAGGATCTATTCTAACCTTTCAGTTGGAGCGAGTCATGGTGATTGGCGAGTGAGGAAGAAAAGAAGAAGAAAAGAAAAAGCAGTGCAAAGGAGAATGAACCCATTACTCTGTGATGGAAAACACAACACAACTGTAAGACCCCCAAATTTCTAACAATTTATAAAACACTCTTATAATAAATAAATTGTCAAAATTCATGTTTTACACAATTATGATAAAAAAATATTGCGGAAGCTAATCTAAATCTAATTTGGGGAAATGTTACCGCCGCACCTGTACAGGGACAAGTGCAAGGCTCTTTATTACATTCAAAAAACTTAATATAAAATTATCCTACGATCACCTAAATGATTATGTATACCAAATTTCTATTCTAGTTTTTGTCCAGGAGTGCAAAAAGATAAGTGTGGGGGAATTTGATGACTCATATTTTATTGCACTTATTTGTTACTCTTGATTAGTATTTTTAGGATTTATTTGAATAAAATAATGATGTTTTGAGTTAATTTACATTTTTTAGTGTTTGATTGGGTTTAATTTATTTTCGTCAGAATTTTTCAGCTTTACGCTACTTCTGTATTTTGGCCATATCTCGGTCCACAGTTGTCGGATTGACTCCGTTCTTGTTGGGTTTTTCAGATAACACAGAGGGCTACAATTCTTATGAAGAGCTCGAAGCCCAATTCGGACTGGAAGCTGGTCGATTTCTAACGCCAAGAAGACCATGTTTTGCTGAAGTTTTAGACTTGTAATTAAGTTTTATTTTATTATTTTATTTTGTATTTTAGACGAATGGGCCGGGCCAATCTGAATTAAGCCCAGCCCACATTGGTTTCTGACCTAGGTGCATACGAAGGACAAGGGAAGGAAAACATTTGAATTATTATGTAATTTTCAGAATTGGGGATCAAGACTTTTTCTCTGAAGCGTTCTTCGCGTTCTTCATCTTCTTCTTCTTTTTCTCTTTTTCTTTTATGCAATTTAATTTGTAATCATGTTTATCCTAGCCGTGCTAGGCTAAACCCCCTTTTAATCAACCAAGGGGGAAGGGATTCCATGGATCTGTTTAGAGGATCTGCGATCAATCTCTAACCAGATTTGTTTCTTTACCCTAACTCAGATCAATATCGTGCGATTGTGGATATTCGATCTGAGGTTCGCGATTGCGATTATGGGTGAAGAATGATCATCAAATTTGATGATCCGATTAACCTCAATTGGAAATAAGGTTTCTGATTCAATTGAGATTAATCGTGAATTTGGTAATTTTTCTAATTCTTTAACCAGATTTGTTTCTTTTCCTAACTCAGATCGATATCGTGCGATTGTGGATATTCGATCTGAGGGTCGCGATGGGATTAGGATTACATTACATGATGTTTACTGTACCAAAAAAAAAGGATTACATTACATGAAGATTTGAATCACATCAAATAAATTTAATATAAAACATAAATATAGTTTCCTAAGCATCGAGATTACATCAAACAAATATTCATATAAAGCTAAGTCTAACCATTGACTCTCTAGTGATTAGGATTACATCTACCAAATTACATATAACCTATGACTCTTTAAGGACTAAGATTACTATTAATTAATTCCAAACAAAATTATAATCTAAGAGCACCTAAAGATTAGGATTACATATAACAAAAATATAACTACCTAAAGATTAGGACACACCTAATAAAATTGCATACACAACAAATCTACAACTGCCTAGGGATTAGGATTACATATAAGGATTATGCCCAAATTTCATATAAAAGAGATAACCTACAAAATCTAGGGATTAGGATTACATTACCAAATTTCACATGAAATATAATCTAAAAATACCTAGGGATTAGGATTACATATACCAAATTACATATAAATATAACCTATAACTCTCTAGGGATTAGGATTACAATTAATTAATTTCAAACAAAATTATAACCTAAGAGCACCTATAGATTAGGATTACCCAATAAAAATTTCATACACAACAAGTCTACAACTACATAGAAATTAGGATTACATGATCTCCGTGTTGGCTACCTTTTAGAAGAAAAGTGATTGGTGGAAGAAAAATGGTTGGTAGCCAAAGGAAAATAATAATAAAATAAAAATTTGAAGTAAGGATAGAGAAAGTAGAGGAGAAGAGAAATAGAGAAATGGAGAAATGCTGAGGATTGGAAAGTGGTTTGGTTTGGTTAGGTTGACTCCTATTTATAGCTGAAATTTTAAAATTGAGACATTAATAACGGTCATCACATTTATTTTGATTATAAAAACTGCAGGTAAAATTTTAAATATTATTAAAATATTAATGGTTACAAAATTAACAAAAATAAACCGAAACATTAATTACAGGTAACGGTCATTTAGTTTGATTGTAAAAACCTCAGATAAAATTTTAAATATTATTAATATATTAATGATTACAAAATTAATAATAATTAACGTCATAACCAACCATAACTGCTGAGCGTTATAGCTACAATCAACACTAATTAAGGTTACACCTTTAAAGTCAAATTATGACACACTATCAGCAATCAATGCCTATAATCACATACATAAGGGTACATACTACTACTACTGCTATTATTATTATTATTATTATTATTATTATTATTATTATTACTATATTATTATTATAAATTACTATTGATTTTCCGGGTTATTACATTCTACCCTCCTTAAAAGAAGTTTCGTCCTCGAAACTTAAAAGTTTGAGCTCCTCAAATTAACTAAAAGGCATAAGGTTAAAGTTAATAAAAATATGGGGTATTACATTCTACCCTCCTTAAAAGAAGTTTCGTCCTCGAAACTTAAAAGTTTGAGCTCTCCTTAAAACAAAAGTAAGCAAGCAACCAAGAGTAATGCATAACAAAGAAAACAAGATAACATAATGTTTATGAATTTAATATAACTTTTATATATATATTTCTATATAATCTTTCATTTGTTAGAAAAATTTTAATCAATTCAAGAACAACTCTAAAAGAAAGCTAATTACTTTTATTAAAATAAGAACGAGTTACTAAATGTAGTGTAAAAAATAAAGAATAATATCAATAATAATTTTAAATCACAAAATAATTCCAAACATATAATCATTAAAATTTCAAAGAAATAAATCATATTTAAAGGACAAGAAAAATAACCCTTCACTTCCCACCTCTCTCGATTTATTTATTTATCTTATGTCCTATTATTTTATTTCCTAATTTTTTTTGTATTTATTAACTCAGGGATCTTTGATCCTTCGAGTCAATATCAAAAGCAAACCCCAGGCCGAACCAGGGGCTCTGATATCATTTTGTAACACCCCCAAATTTCTAACAATTTATAAAACATTCTTATAATAAATAATTGTCAAAATTCATGTTTTATACAATTATGATAAAAAAAATATTGCGGAAGCTAATCTAAATCTAATTTGGGGAAATGTTACCGCCGCACCTGTACAGGGACAAGTGCAAGGCTCTTTATTACATTCAACAAATTTAATATAAAATTATCCTACGATCACCTAAATGATTATGTATACCGGAGCGCACCACGCAGTTGTGCACTTTCTCTGCTTTACCAAGCCAATTGCTTATCACAAGTCAGGCTACCCAACATATATAGCCCAAATTTCTCTTAGAGGTTTCTCCTACCTAGTTAACATATCAACCACTATGCCCATAGGATCATACCACATCCTGTTCAATCTGTGCCACACAGGCAACTATTACTTTTTGACACACTACAGCCACAATTTCCTTCTCTGACTTTTATTTCTACGGAGTATGTACTCTTGTCATAAATTTTTCCACATTTCTATTCCACATTAAACACTATTATGGAATCTCACAGCCCCTCAGTGCAATTCACCGAGTAATCATCTAGTTCACGCTCAATATGCTTTTATTTTCTGAGGGATAAGTCCCCATTTTTGGCACTTAGCCACAACTCGTATATACACATTTTTATTTTTTCATGTTTTTAACCTACAACGTGCAATTTCACCTCAGCACTTTATCTTTAACAAGCACCATCTCTGTGCTTAACTTTCGAATCCAACCCTACAGGTTTACCAACTTTCGCCAAAACACAACGGCGGATCACTTCCTCAAGACATTTTACTGGTACTCAATGGACCACACTTACAATTTCAACTAATCATCTCACACTTAACACATGATTCATCATGGATTTCTCACATTAAAGGCAACATGCCTAAGATTTCCACTAACAATTTTCCTTAATTACCATTCCATACTCATGTTATCAATTCCACATGTATTTCATTCTATACACCTCACTTTCATCATCATTTCATTCAACCTGTATGTATCACTCCAAGGTCACATATCATCTTTCTCTCGTAACTGTCCCATCACATAGGGATTTTCAAAGCCTATTTATCATGCCACAAGGACTAAATCCATCACTATCGTTTCTTTCATAATTTCATATCGGCTGGTATACAAGTCTCTCGGACTATTCAAAGCACTACTAGCACACTCAATCATATATCTTGGTACCTAGCCAAAAAAAAAAAAAAAACAACATCAACATTGTGTATTTTCAACACATCTCTCACTATCATCGGCATCTATACAACTCCATCAGTAACTCGACCACCAGGGCAAAGATATCAACCCTTTATTTCCACAAATACCACTCTATTTAATAGCTAGTATCACACCACCTTACTTAACTACATCACAATTAATCACTTACTAAAATCATTAGCCACTTAGGCCACCAACTTAGCTTAACCTCTCGCCATCACAAACCTTCCCAGAAGACTTGACTCAATCCATCAGTACTAATCAATTTTCCATTCCCTTCACATAGGGTGATAATCCAATAATTCATTTCACAACTTCCGTAAAACCATAATTCCATACTACCACACTTGGTATACACTCATGCACATCTCCGAGTGCTCAATTCTATAATTCAAACTACCATCTCATGGCATCTCACACATTTCATCATGTTAGGCATATTACTGTTCACTTAAGTTGTCCAAAATTCACCTCTTGCGTTCCTCACAAGATACGATCCTCTAATGCAATGGGTAAGAACATCCTTAGGTTTAACCCCTCGAGCTCTTGCTGTCCTAAGGGCCCCAGGTGCAATGCCCCACCAATCAGAGAATCTGTCCTTATAATTCACGCAAGAAGAGGTAACATGCCATAGGCTGTACTAACAGTCCCACTAACACGAGGTTCTACCTCACACCACACTACTTATACAAAATAATAATAATCTCCGGGAACATAATCCATACGGAGATAGCCATATAATTCGGGCATATAAGCCACACAAAGATAAACACATTCACATCAAATCCGTATATAACGGCAAACAGAGTCTTATATAGATACATAATGGTATACTAATTATATCTTACTTTTGCACCATGCACTATGACCTTCCAAATATGGTTCCTTCCTTAACAGTCTACTCATTTAACTTGACTAGTAATTAGTCTTTATAACACCTCGGAAAATTAAATGTGAAATTATTTGATGAAATATGGGTTTAAGAGGGAAGGATTAGTGAAAATCCAAGAATTAGGGCAAAAATGGGCAAAAAGGGCAAAATGGTAATTTGCCAAAGACGTGAACCGAGGCATGAAAAATGGAGTTAGAGAATTAATATGACAGAAATAATGCTGGAAATGGAATCAGGACGGAAAATTGAGTGAGTAGGCAAAATTGGGAAAAAAATTGATGAATAGTGATTTTTAAGTGTTAAATACTGCGGTACGAGTGTACCGATAAGTGTGAAATTTTTATGAGAATTTTGAGGAAAGAAAAATATGACATGGACTGGAAAAATATGTAGATTAAGAATATATGATCAGAATTTTTATCGGAGTGAAAGTTAGATCGCGTGTGGGACCCGTGTGACCGAAGTCACTTGGCCCCCACCTCATTTTCTTCCTTCTTTCCTTCTCCTTTTCTTCCTCCTGCGCGCAGCCCCTGCCAAATGAACCCCAAAACCACCATTTCTCTCCTTCCTCACCATTTTCTCTATTCTCCACCAAATCACTTGATTTTGGTGTTGAAATCTATTGTAAACAACCTTCTAGATCCATTGGTAACACTTAGAAGCCATGAAACCACCTCCATTGCTGCGTTTTGGACAAACTCAGATCCGACCCCTATGGTGTTCTTGGAGTTTTTGGAGTTTTTGGATCTCTTTTGGATTGATGGAGCCTTGGTGGTGTTCCTACACTTGATGGTGAGTATATTTGTGGTATTTTTATGGTTGGATTCATAGATCTAGGAATTTATGCTTTAAACCTTTGATTTTAGATGTGTGATGATAGAGAGCTCAAATGGAAAAATGCTATTAGATGAAAATGCCTTAGAATGATGCATGAAAGCTAGAAATGCTATGATAAATTTTGGTGAAAAAGTTAGGTTTTTAACTTAGGAAATTTTGGGTTGAGTTTCATAATTTTGTGAAATTGGCATGTGGTGTAATTGAATAATTGAATGGTGGACCATTGGTATAGGTTGATAATATGATGATATGATTAGTGTGCGTGTTAAAATGGAATTGAAAACCTTGTAGAATCAACCTTGAGGAATTCGAACCATAGAGTGGTTTGGAGGAAAAATGATGTAAAGGTTGTGAATTTGATGGAGTATGATATAAAATGATGTTTAGTTGAGTGATGGTATAGTGTGGTAAAGTGGAATGAGAAGAAAGAATGTGTGATTCATAGTGTAATTGGTAAATTAACCTATAAAGAGATTGAAGTAAAATGGTATGGAAATATAGCCTTTGGCTTAGGTGATTTACATGATGATTAATTGTGTAAATGAATTGTTGACATTGGAATTGTATTGATAATCATGTTGTGGATTATCTAGGTTGCCTCTTTTGGACGCTTTGGAAGCGGGTAAGCTTGGAGCTTACGTTTGGAGCATGGGCTCGGTATTGAGGTAACCTTTGGAACTGGGGTTTAGCCCTTGTGTGCTCCACCACACCTAGTGGAAGGTTGTGGTTGGATTATGTGGTTATGACATTGTGTGATTGGGTGCTTGTATGCATATTGCTTGATTTTGTGAAAATTGTTTGGTCACTGGCCAGTGGACGTGTGTTGGTTTGGACATCCGCTGGGTTCGTCCTACGGGAGAATGCCAGTTGGAATGCCATGGTGTTGACTCTGGGAGCGACATCAGGATGATCCAAGCGGGGGACGTCCGCCGGATAGGGCTCATGAGGAGTTCCGGTTGGGTATTGCCATGGAGTCTTCTCAACCATGGGAGAGGCGCCAGGACTGTCTCGGGAGTTATTTGATGGAGTCCTTGAACATGAATCCATGAGTGGATGTTCTCGGATTGTCTCCAGTTGATGGGTGATATTGTATTACATGCATATTATATGATGTTATATTTGCACATTGAGTGAGCCATGGGGTGGAGAAACCTCCAGGGCCCTTGGTTTACTGAGATATATTTATATATCTCACCCCGTATTGTGGGGCATCATTTCAGGTCAGGTTGAGCCTGGAAGAGTGGAGCATGAGGTGCATGTTGGAGGCACCATGTGATGAGCATTGGATAGGGACACATCTTGCATATGATGTATGCTTTAGACTTAGGTCATGAATCTATGCATGTTGAAAATGCCATGCTTAGTAAGCTCATGAATACATGTTAGATCCTTCAATATGATGTATATGTAGGACATGAGAATATATTGTATATTTGAGTGAGCATGGGACTTGTCCATTGCCACATTCATTGTAATTGAAGCCTTGGCAAAGATGTTGTAAAATGGTCCATAATTGTTGTAATATGGCCATTGGATTAAGGACTTTGTATATGATACATAATTGAATGAAAATGCATGTTTGAAGGGCTTAGAGCCTAAATTAGAGTATGTTTAAGTGTTGTGTGGAGTACTAAGATGTTAGGGATGGATTACACAACCCTTCTTGGGCTTAAAATGCTGTAATCTGTCACTTTTACTGCATAGTAATCGATTACCCAAGCATGGTAATCGATTACCATGCAACAGGGGACGAAAAATTAGCTACTGTCTTCACTGGTAATCGATTACTGAGCTTTGGTAATCGATTACCATGTGAGGTAATCGATTACCCAAAGTTGGTAATCGATTACCAGAACAGAGGATGTGAAAAATTGGCTACTGCCTCATTTTTGACAGGTGGTAATCGATTACCACCCACTGGTAATCGATTACCACAGTGTAAATTTTGAAAATTTAAGTTTTTCTAGACTAAAAGAAAGGGGTTTATCTTGATGGGTAGAACTCCACATGGTACGTGGTTTGAAACCACGCGTAACTAATGTAAAGGGGTAGAACTTGGTAAGATATGAAACTAAGTTGATGGGTTTAAATGAGTTGAATAAAAAGGAAGAGTAGAGGTGTTGTTAAGCTGAATGCTTCCGCGTATTGCATTTACAATTATGGTGTGGTTTTAATTGATTACGGAAAAAGGAAATGGTTATAAAAAGGGATATGATAAAAAGAAAAAGTTTACCCGTAATTTAATTGACCCATTTACTGTGATTGTAACTGCGCTTAATATCATAATCAATGTTAACAATACCGGTACGTAACGGGCTGTTACAGTCTTAGTCCATAGCATAATCATCCTCACATGATTCCAACATCTTTCTCATATTTTGACACAAAATTTTCAATTCATAACAGTACCCATGTTCGGTACAGTCCTAATCCATTGTCCATCATGACTCATAGCAACCATGCTCAACACTGTGGAAGATCCACTTCCTTAAACTGACATCACTTTTCTCTCAATGTTTCACTATGACACCAAGAGTGCCCTTCCATACTAGTCCATGCATTCAGCGCATCAGGACCACCAGATACATTTCAATTTCGAGCGGTGCTCGCCTGGGACTTCCAAGAGCAACACCTCTTAGGATTCAATCCACAAAGGAAACCCAGGACAATCTTAATTGTCACATTATTAACAACACGTGTGCCATGGTATAACTTGCACACCGGGACTCCATCATGAATCCCATACCACATTGAGCATCCAATGACACTCCAAAGAGACAATCTCTTCAAACATTTCCCATCATAGGGAATTTCAGTTGCAAAATTTTTCTTTTACCACAGAGTTTACTAACTCAAAACAACACAAATATACATTTAGGCACCCCGGCCTTCACAATACATATATTTTTATACATATATACATACTAGCACTTAGCCATCACAAGATTACTATCCACCTATAATTAGGCCACATCATCAACATTTCAATGCTACACAACATTATGAAAGCATATTAGTACCGTTACCACACCACACTCAGTTATGTTTTATCACTCCACATTTGTTAAGTCTAACCATCATTATATTATGAACCTTCATACTTTCAATCAAATTCATCCAAAGCCATCCATGGTAATTTCTTCAACTTCTTATGTTATACTTTTATACATATGATATCTTCACTTATATT
>JAVKPL010002629.1:0-101439 GCA_032173675.1 Gastrolobium villosum | reverse complement strand
AAAGATGCTTCTTCATCCAAGGAATATGCTCCAATAAGATCCTGTCTTATCCTTTTGTTATGAAACAACTTTTCAAAACCAATTCAAATTCGAATTCAAACACTTGAATTCAAACGTTCAAACATTCAAATTCAAAATTCAAAATTCAAAATTTCAAATTTCAAATTCAAAATTACAAATTTTAAAATTCAAATTTCAAATTTCAAATTTCAAATTCAAAATTCGAATTTCGAAATTCAAATTCTAAATTCAAATTTCAAAATTCAAATTTCAAATTCAAAATTCGAAATTCAAATATTTGATTATTAATTTAACTAATTAAATTAATTAGTAATGGCTTGGACTATCCAAGCCCATTACTAAACTCCATGCACCACCCACCCATTTAGGTGGGCTTCCAAACAACTTCTTGGGCTAATAACATTATTAGGCCCAATACCTTTAAAGCTAGTCCATCATAACTACAAGGTGTTAGTGTGTGACCCATTAGGTCCAACTTAGCTACTGACATAACTGGGCTTGGGCCCAACAAGCCCACAACCCAATTAATGACAACACAGAGCACTAGCAATGCTTTGTTGCCCCAGAACTAGTCAGATTAATGACTTGATCATCCTATTGCACATATTTGGTTACCGTATGTATTTCCCTTCGTCTCGGTTATCTTCCCATTAACCTAGGGTAAGGAAATGTATCAACCCCTGCGGTTTTGGGTAAGCTTTATTCGAAATAGGGAATCTTCAATTTACTGACTCTAAAGGCAGATCATCTCATGATCTCTTTTACTATGCATAGATTCCCGAGTCCCTGTAAATGTCATCCCGATTTCTCCGGTTTACAGATAACCTAATCTCTCACAGAGATTTGACGAATTCCTTCAGCTTATTACCCTAGCCCTGTGCCCTTTAAGGACACGCCCAACAGTATACCTATGAGTCTCCATGTTTCAGGCAGACGAGGTATACAATCAAAACATGCCTTCAAGAACACAGTCTAGGTAATAACTTTTGGTCTAAGGAAAAACACACCCAAACATAAAGAGATTACTCTAATGACACTATCTGTGAGATTTCCTCATAGAGTCTCTTTTGGGTCTGTTCAGTGCGAGCTATACTCTTATAGGTCCACCCACGACTTTAGCTAAGATATCTCCATATCTGCAGCTCATGAGGTCTTTACCTTGTATCCATATACAAGTAGATAAGTCGTACTAGTCTTTACTCGAGATCACTGATCCCCAAACTCAGTGTCTCTAGACTAGGAACATATAATTAGGAATAGACATGCAATATCCTTGAATCCTCATGATCGTGATCTCATCACAGATACTCAAGAGATACCTGTTCTATTCCAAGGGGTTTATCCAGTTCATTCATATAATATTAACAGTAATATCGAGACACAATATGAAACTGAATAAATAGTGCTTACATTTATTTGCGACAAATAAAGTTCTACATCTAGTGTCCTTTATTTAATCAAAAGATTGTCTCTAGGACACCCATATGCTAACAAGCTCCCACTTGGCCTAGAGCCAATCAGACCTAAGTCGTATGCCCAAAGCCTCATAATGACTATCATGTTTTCTCTGAGAAACAGCCTTTGTCAGAGAATCGGCCAGGTTATCGTCTGTGGGAACATAATCCATTTTTACATCATTCCTATCAATGATTTCTCTAATCAAATGATATCTGCGGAGCACGTGTTTAGATCTTTGATGAGACCTAGGTTCCTTTGACTGCGCGATGGCTCCAGTGTTGTCGCAAAGCAACTGTATGGGCTCATCCACGCTTGGAACCACCCTTAGTTCATTTATGAACTTCTTGATCCACACTGCCTCCTTAGCTGCTTCTGAAGCAGCTATGTATTCAGCCTCTGTCGTTGAGTCTGCTGTTGTCTCCTGCTTGGAACTTTTCCAAGACACTGCCCCACCATTTAAGGTGAATACGAATCCTGACTGTGACTTGCAGTCATCTTTGTCACTCTGAAAGCTGGCATCAGTGAACCCTTTCACTGTTAACTCATTAACCCCACCATAGACCAGAAACGCATCCTTAGTTCTTCTTAAGTATTTAAGGATGGTTTTGACTGCCGTCCAGTGACCCTCTCCAGGGTCTGACTGGTATCTGCTCGTAATGCTTAAAGCATATGAGACATCTGGTCTCGTACATATCATGGCATACATGATGGATCCAATAGCCGAAGCGTATGGAATTCCACTCATGCGATCCTTCTCAGGCTGTGACTTAGGACACATAGCCCTTGATAGGTGTACCCCATGACTGACAGGAAGAAAACCCCTTTTCGACCCTTCCATGCTAAACCTCTTTAGCATCTTGTCAACGTACGTGGATTGAGATAAACCCAGCAGCCTCTTGGATCTATCTCTATAGATCTTTATACCGAGTATAAAGGCTGCCTCTCCCAAATCCTTCATGGTAAAGTTTTCTGAAAGCCACTCTTTCGTTATTTTTAATGTGGGGATGTCATTTCCTATTAGCAATATGTCATCTACATAAAGCACTAGGAAGACGACATTACTCCCACTTACCTTTCTGTAAACACAAGGTTCATCCTCGTTCTTGATAAAACCGTTACTCTTAACGACTTCATCAAAACGTATATTCCAACTCCTTGATGCTTGCTTTAGCCCATATATTGACCTTTGTAGTTTGCATACCATATGCACCTGATCTTTGTTTTCAAAGCCTTCAGGTTGTGTCATGTACACTTCCTCCTTCAAGAACCCATTCAAGAAGGCGGTCTTGACATCCATTTGCCAAATTTCATAGTCGTGGTATGCTGCTATTGCAAGCATGATCCTAATAGATTTGATCATGGCAACTGGTGAAAAAGTTTCATCATAGTCAACTCCTTGTCTTTGACGATACCCTTTCGCCACCAACCTAGCTTTGTAGGTCTGAACGTTGCCATCTGCATCAGTCTTTCTTTTAAAGACCCATTTATTACCAATAGGAACTATTCCTTGTGGTTTAGGAACCAAGGTCCATACCTTGTTCTGATACATCGAATCCATTTCAGATTCCATGGCTTCAAGCCATTTTGAGGAGTCAACATCTTTGACCGCCTCCTCGTAGTTACTTGGTTCATCATCCTCAACAGTTTGCTGATTCTCAATCACAAACCCGTACCTTTCAGGTGGATGGATGACCCTCGTAGGTCTACGGAGTTGTGTGTTTACTTCTCCATTGGAGAACGTCGCCTGCGGAGCAGACTCGGGTTCCTCAATCTGTTCTTGTGGATCTTGCACTTCTTCAAGATCAATCTTACTCCCACTGCCTCCTTGAGAGATCAAATCCTTCTCAAGGAACTCAGCATTCTTTGAAACAAACACTTTGTGTTCTTCCATGGAGTAGAAGTAGTATCCCTTAGTACCTTTAGGATACCCCACAAATAGACATTTAGTACTCTTAGCACTAAGCTTGTCTGATGTCAACGCTTTGACATAAGCTGGCGATCCCCATACCCTGAGGTAACTCAGGTTGGGTCTCTTACCACTCCATATCTCATATGGTGTGGTCTGAACAGATTTAGACGGTACCCTATTTAGAAGGTATGCCGCTGTGTCTAAGGCATATCCCCAAAACGATTTTGGAAGTTGAGTCTCACTCATCATAGACCTAACCATGTCTAACAAGGTCCTGTTTCTCCTTTCGGAGACACCGTTTTGGTGTGGTGTGTAAGGAGCGGTAAATTGTAGAGAATTCCATTTTCTCTCAGATAACCCTGAAACTCGTGGCTCAAATATTCACCACCACGATCTGATCGTAATGTCTTAATCATCTTGCCACGCTGTTTCTCCACCTCATTCCTAAACTCTTTGAACTTTTCAAAAGCTTCAGATTTATATCTCATTAGGTATATATACCCAAATCTTGATTTGTCATCTGTAAAGGTAATGAAATAAGAATATCCACCTCTAGCCTCAATAGACATTGGGCCACATACATCAGTATGAATGAGTTCTAATAACTCACTAGCCCTATGACTCTCAAGCCCTTTGGGCTTTTGTTGAATCATTTTCCCAGCTAGACAAGATTCACACTGTCCATAGGATTCCAAATCCATGGAGTCCAG
This sequence comes from Gastrolobium villosum, assembly GCA_032173675.1. NCBI lineage: Eukaryota > Viridiplantae > Streptophyta > Magnoliopsida > Fabales > Fabaceae > Gastrolobium > Gastrolobium villosum. Next base: position 97,341 of record JAVKPL010002629.1, on the reverse strand, counting down.
GTATCCATCTCTATGCATCCTAGACAATCTTGTTTCATTTATGTGCCCTAGTCTACAGTGCCAAAGATAAGATTGATTATCCGTCCTAGGTCGTTTCACATCTATATTGAGCACTTCATTTCCCATTTCCAACACATACAATCCATTTATTAAAGAAGCAGTACCGTAAACCATATCATTCAAAATGATAGAAAAAGTACCATTCCTAATACTGAAAGTATATCCATCTTGTTCTAAACAAGAAATTGAAATAATGTTTCTAGAAATTTGCGGAACATAAAGACAATTATTCAAATGCAATAAAAGGCCCGTAGGCAAAATAAGGTCAGCATCTCCAACTGAATGAGCAGCAACTCTTGCTCCATTACCAACGCGGAGATCCACCTCGTTTCTATCCAATCTCCTTGGGCTCCTAAGTACCTGCAACATATTGCAGATATGAGAACCACATCCGGTATCCAATACCCATGAGGATGGATTAGCATAAGAATAATTTATCTCAATCATGAAAATACCTGAGGCAGAAGCATCACCATGCTTCTTGTCCTTCACATTGTTCAGGTAGTCTGGACAATTCCTCTTCCAGTGGCCTTTCTTGCCACAATGGAAGCACTCAACATCACCCTTGTCCTTAGGTGCCTTCTTACCCTTCTTCTTGCCCTTCTTCTTCTTGGATTTTCCTTTGGGCTTAAGGGGGTCACCTTTTGCAGGCTCCTTACCCTTTCCCTTGGCCTTGCTAGGCCCACCAATCAAAAGAGCCTGTGTCCTATCCTTCTTGATAGACACTTCAGCTGTTGTTAACATGCTTAACAACTCAGGCAAGCTCACTTGCATCCCATGCATATTGTAATTCATGATGAATTGACTGAAGGAAGGTGGAAGTGAGGTGAGGACTAAGTCATTACTTAGCTCGGCATCCATGATGAAGCCTAGGTTTCCTAGCTTCTCAATCAGCCCGATCATCTTGAGAACATGGCTGGCAACAGACATGCTCTCAGTCATCCTACAAGAGAACAGTTCTCTTGAGGCCTCATACCTCTCATGCCTGCCTTTAATATCATACAACTCCTTGAGATGTACGATAATAGAGGGAGCATCCATATGCTCATGCTGCTTTTGCAGTTCAGGCGACATGGATGCCAACATGATGCATACTGCCATCACATTGTCATCCAAGTGCTGTTGATGGGTTACGAAATCAAATTCCGCAAACCCTTCTTCCCCTTCCCGTGGAGCTACGGGTATTACAGCATCTAAAACGTAGGCAATCTTTTCGGCCCTTAGAACTATTCTTAGGTTCCGATACCAGTCCATAAAATTCGAACCGGTCAGTTTATTCGTATCGAGTATTGAACGCAGTGACAGTGGATTAGTCATACTATAAGCTGAAAAGGATGTAAAGATAGTTTTAGTTAATATACGGTTATGTAGTTAAAAGCAAATTATTAAAGACTTGAAATAATTTGCCCCTCCCACTATTTTATCTAAGTCAATGACCCTTCCTTTTGACTTAGGGTTAACCTACTTTAGATTTTACCTTAGTGGGTTTAAGAGTGCGATTATTTATTTTAACCTCCGTCTGAGACCGCAAGATTAATTTAAATAAAGGGTTGATCTTTATCAACAGTATCTCATACCCTCTCTTAACTTTAGGTTGACAACTCTTTGTCACTTAGTGGTGCATCTCATGCAACCAACCTAGCACCATTACCCTAAGCACATAAGTCCGGCTGTGCCTGCAACTTATGTCTTAGTTAAGCATTAAACCAGCACCCTAAGTGTCTTACACTTCAAACACTACTCTAGCCCAACGAAATAGTGGGTCCCAACTGAGTTGTGGAGCACCACTACGTAGAAGAGTTTTGAGTAGCATTGGTGGTGGGAGATAATCATATGCTTAATTATTTATTCCTTTTAAGGGTTCCTTTTATCTTGGGGTTAATTAGGTCCCATCAAACGCATATTGTAAGTTATCATGCTAGTCGTTACCTATGTCAAACATCTATCGGTATACACTAATCGTTATTGGACAAACATAATAACCATACAAACGCGATTTGCCCAATTTATGCATACTAGACGTTCTAATCATACATACATATAAACAGTTTATATTGAGATAGCCATGGTGCTCGCGCTTTTGTCCTTTTTTTGCTTCTTTAAGCAACGGCCGCTTGTCGTCTATAAGCCACTAGCCTATTTCTCTAATTACAAATAATTAAAGAAACTCCATAACACTTTGGAGGAACAAAATTACAAAATTTAAATTACAAATATACTTGTAAATTAAAATGCGCAATTACACATAAATTTAAAATTCAAAAGAATTCAAATCCGGGCACCATGACCATCCCCTTCCTGTTTGTACCTGAAAAGTTCAAAACTTGCAAACACAAACATTATATTATCACATAACATTTTCACATGTATTTTGACATTTAACATTTAAACATCAAAATAACATCAAGATTCATAATCTTAAATTTCTCATTGGCCGAATTTAAAAACAATTTCAATTCAAATTTTGTTAATTCTTTCTTAAAGAAAACAAAATTAAACCATGCATGTAGCCATATATCCCTACATGGCCGAATCATATAGGTAACTATATGATAAATTTTTCACAAAATTTCATGCATATAAACATGACACAATTCATGGAGAAAAATAAGAAATCATTCAAGGTACTCTTAGTACCCTCCATGGCCGAATCTACCCTTTCAAAAAGGGTGTTCCTTTTAGAACTTTCATAAAGAAAAGAAACTAAACCATGATGCATAATGTTTTATGAACACAGAATAAAATTTTCATGTTCATAAAAACAAAAACTTTAACACTTTAAAGGATTTGTGATTCAAAATCCACATGCAGAATTTAAACTTTAACCCTTTAAAGATTTTTGACCGTGAAAGACTCTTTTCACAAACAAGGTACCATCACCCGTCGATGGTAAAGCAACCGGGCTCTGATACCACTTGAAAGTAAACTGGCCTTTGAAGGCCGATGCATGTAAGGTGTAAAACAAAAATTTTACTGCGGAACATACATGCACTCATAGATTCATGCTTTAAGACAGCATGATGTTACCTTGTTTTGGCCTGATCAGTCAGGGAGATGAGATGTCAGGCTTGAAGGGTTCAAACCCTCTAATGGTGATCCACACCACCGTTCGTCTATGATGCAAGAACTCTTTCTTGAAAGCCACCAGATGAACACCACAATGAGGCTTGCTATGCGCACAAGTGGTGAGGGTGGAGGCTAGGTATCCTGTTTGGAAAGGTGTACTGAGCTACCCTACAGAATGGTGCATAGAGGAGGAGAGTTGGCTTGGTTTTCCAATGAAACCTAAGGTGAGGAACATGTCTATTTATGCGCACCCTTTGGAGAGGAGGAGGGAATTCATTCATTCAAAATGAAAAACAAACTTTCAAATTTCTTTGAAAGTTATGCATGAAACAGTGTGATAAGGTGGAGCTGTTGCAAAACAAACTTTGCCAACAACCTCCAATCTTATCCACATGAATTTAAATTCAAATTAATTTAAACTTAAATTCATAAACTATCATATAGTATATAGTTTTCATGCGCATAATTCAGCCCTATTAAGGGTCCAAATACATTGAGCAGTTGCATTCAAAATTTGAATCAACTTACCCACTGATTCCCTCAACCACCAAATCTGAATGGAGGTTTGTTTTAAGTGATAAGATAACACTCTTATCACTTAAAAGTGATGCACCAAACAGCCTAGGGAGAGCCTCCAAAGATGCTTCTTCATCCAAGGAATATGCTCCAATAAGATCCTGTCTTATCCTTTTGTTATGAAACAACTTTTCAAAACCAATTCAAATTCGAATTCAAACACTTGAATTCAAACGTTCAAACATTCAAATTCAAAATTCAAAATTCAAAATTTCAAATTTCAAATTCAAAATTCGAATTTCAAAATTCAAATTCAAATTCAAATTTCAAAATTCAAATTTCAAATTCAAAATTCGAAATTCAAATATTTGATTATTAATTTAACTAATTAAATTAATTAGTAATGGCTTGGACTATCCAAGCCCATTACTAAACTCCATGCACCACCCACCCATTTAGGTGGGCTTCCAAACAACTTCTTGGGCTAATAACATTATTAGGCCCAATACCTTTAAAGCTAGTCCATCATAACTACAAGGTGTTAGTGTGTGACCCATTAGGTCCAACTTAGCTACTGACATAACTGGGCTTGGGCCCAACAAGCCCACAACCCAATTAATGACAACACAGAGCACTAGCAATGCTTTGTTGCCCCAGAACTAGTCAGATTAATGACTTGATCATCCTATTGCACATATTTGGTTACCGTATGTATTTCCCTTCGTCTCGGTTATCTTCCCATTAACCTAGGGTAAGGAAATGTATCAACCCCTGCGGTTTTGGGTAAGCTTTATTCGAAATAGGGAATCTTCAATTTACTGACTCTAAAGGCAGATCATCTCATGATCTCTTTTACTATGCATAGATTCCCGAGTCCCTGTAAATGTCATCCCGATTTCTCCGGTTTACAGATAACCTAATCTCTCACAGAGATTTGACGAATTCCTTCAGCTTATTACCCTAGCCCTGTGCCCTTTAAGGACACGCCCAACAGTATACCTATGAGTCTCCATGTTTCAGGCAGACGAGGTATACAATCAAAACATGCCTTCAAGAACACAGTCTAGGTAATAACTTTTGGTCTAAGGAAAGACACACCCAAACATAAAGAGATTACTCTAATGACACTATCTGTGAGATTTCCTCATAGAGTCTCTTTTTGGGTCTGTTCAGTGCGAGCTATACTCTTATAGGTCCACCCACGACTTTAGCTAAGATATCTCCATATCTGCAGCTCATGAGGTCTTTACCTTGTATCCATATACAAGTAGATAAGTCGTACTAGTCTTTACTCGAGATCACTGATCCCCAAACTCAGTGTCTCTAGACTAGGAACATATAATTAGGAATAGACATGCAATATCCTTGAATCCTCATGATCGTGATCTCATCACAGATACTCAAGAGATACCTGTTCTATTCCAAGGGGTTTATCCAGTTCATTCATATAATATTAACAGTAATATCGAGACACAATATGAAACTGAATAAATAGTGCTTACATTTATTTGCGACAAATAAAGTTCTACATCTAGTGTCCTTTATTTAATCAAAAGATTGTCTCTAGGACACCCATATGCTAACAATACTATCAAGCCTTATCCAATACTATGCACCAAACATGCCCTTAAGTGAGAAAACACCTCACTTTCCTCTTATTTCCTTCATCATCATTGACAGCCACCTTCTGGGAGAGAGAGAGAGAAGCCATTGATAAAGCTCGGAGAAACCTAGAGGGAGAAGGAGTGAATGAAATCAAAATCCTCCAACATTAAAGTTGCTCAAAATCTTCTCCTCATCAAAACATACTAATCCTTTCCTTGTAAGAATCCCTAGAAAAAGATATCATCCTCTCCAAAGTTCTTGAAATATTTTCGAATTTTGGACCATAGAGAGCACTCGGAGTGCAATGGAGCTTGTGACATGTTTCTCTTAGTTTTCTAAGGTGATTAGAGGTGAGAAAACACGATTTCTTCCATGTTTTTATGAATTTTGAAGAATCTAGGTTTTTGTCAATAATGTCCCATGAATTTTGTGTGTTTAATGATGTTAGAAGATGATTTAGACATAGCATCCTTTGTTAAATGTGTTTAGGATTGACTCTTGATGAAGGAAAACCAATGAAAACATCATTTGGATCATTTTAGAAAAATGTAAAATTTGGAGATATGTGTATTCCGAAATTCATCAATTGTTGGATGAATTTTGATGTTGTTTTCATGTTGTTTATGTCTAGAGATGAACAAGGTGACTCACTGATTGAGGAATCTTCATTGGTTGGGATATTGGGCTGAAATACCTAACTTTGGGTTCAAGAACAAAGAGGTAAGATGATGTTTAAGCATTAATTTAGATGTTCTAGCCATGGACTTTGTATGTTGTGTGATGTTTGAGTTTTAATCACAATTTCACAATCCTTGCCATAAGTTGCTTGTTTATGATTGGTGTGGTTGAGACTTTGAGATATAAAAGAAGGCAGAAAAGAGCTTAAACAGAAGTTCTACAACAGGTAAACTTCTGGGCCTTGGATATTAGTCCCTTGTGTGTTCCACCATATTCCTTTAGGAATTAATGGTTTGATATGGTGCATTGTAGTGTTGAGCTGATATGATGCATGATTAGAAAGAAAGAATAGAAAGTATGAACATTGTGTAGGTTTGGCAAAAACGAGCCAACCTGTCGGGTTGGCTCGTAACCTGCCAAAAATGAGCCAGGTTAGGTTGGCAAAATCGAGCTGCCAACTTGGCTTGTTTCAACCCGTGAAAAAACGAGCCAACCCGCGGGTCAAATGAGCCAGCTCGCAGGTTGAGTTATTTTTTTATAAAAAAATACAAAATATAATATACAAAAATGGACAAAACTCACATATTTTGTCATCATTTTTCTTCCTTCTCTAAACCTAAGTCCCTAATCTTCTCACATCCCTGCCATTTTTATATTGTTAGGCTGTGTTGGCTCTGTTTGGTTCAAATATTAACGTGCCTTCAGCATATAGGTAAATTCAAGCCAAAAAGAGAAAGATAATGGACTATTCCTCAGTAAAAAGGCAACGCTTATTGTTGTTTTGCATAATTTCCAAATTCAGGATTGTTCAACTGATTTTATGCTCACTTTGTAGGAAAAGCAAACAAATCTGGAGCAAAATGAGGATTTGCCAAAGTGAAGATCCACGCTGACAGCGTGGATATGACGCTGACGGCGTGGGAGTTCAGAGGAATCCACGCTCTCAGCGTGGATATGACGCTGATGGCGTGGGAGTTCAGAGAGACAGCCACGCTCACGGCGTGAAACTGACGCTGATAGCGTCAGTTGCGAAACCACAACCATGTTTTCACAAGGGCAAAATTGGAAGAGGAATGTAAACTTGATAAAAAGGAGGAATTAGGTCATCAAAAAAATGAGACACCATTTTTCAGATTTGGAAAAAGAGAGAAAAGCCGCGAAGAGAGTTCTGAAGCTTCGTTCTTCGTTCTTTGTTCTTTTATTCAGTAATTTATATTTCTTGTCGAATTTTTGAGATCAGTCATGACAATGGTTGGCTAGATCTCTTATTATTGTGGTAAGGGTCACAACCTTGAATGTAAACCTCTTGTAGTTTGGATCAAATTTACATGTGTTTGTTCGATTGAATCTATTTTCCTTCATTCTTCATCTCTTCGTTCTTTTATATCTGATCACTCTAATGGATCGCTAGGGTTAGGGTTCGCAATAGGAATATTGGGATCCTAATTCCTGACAAGGAGGAAAATAGCTATTCATGTATGCACTAGGGATAGGCTACATGAATCGTAAACGTGAGAGATTCACCGATTTATATATGTTTAACCTAAAAAGGAATCGCTAAGGGATTAGGGTTCTAATAGGGTTAATAAGGTTATGATAACTAAGGGATTAGGGCTTAACCAATAAAATAAAAGATGGTGAATCGTTTGATCAATAGATAAATCGCATGTAAACCTTGATTCAGATTACAAGGTGGGGATCAGAAAGGTGTTGTCCTCTTACTGCAATATTTTCTCAATTGTTTTTCAAACTTTTTTTTATTCAATCTTGTTCATCTATTTTTACAAAACCCTAAAAATACGCATTTACTTTTCACTTTACTTTTCTGAAGTAATCAACATTATTTGTCACATCCCTTGATCCGTTCAACTTAAGGGGACTGGTTATTGTAGTACTTGGTCTACAATCCCTGTGGAGACGATCTTACTTTCACTTTTATTACTTGGAACGATCGGTACACTTGCCGAGTTCGCAACAAGTTTTTGGCGCCGTTGCCGGGGATTGTATATTCCAATATTATAAATAACCGTTGATCTTTGAGCTTGGATATTTTATTTATTTATTTTTATTTATTTATTATTTTTAGGTTTTGTTCTATCTTGATCGAGCCTGTCGGGAATCGTTTAAGATTCGGGTGAAGCTAAAGGGATAGAAATTGTGTCCCTATAGATATCTCAGCCATGATAGATCTTCATCCGACACCCATTGACCTTGAAAGGTCTTTCAATGTTGAGAGGGGAAATCTCAACTGTACCATATGGGAATACCTTTTTAATAACAAAAGGACCAGACCTACGAGACTTAAGCTTACCTGGAAACAACCTCAGTCGAGAATTGTATAACAATACCTGTTGTCCCGACTCAAACTCTTTTGGTTGAATCTTCTTGTCATGCCATTTCTTTGTAAATTCTGGCATTCTCATAAGCTGCTAACCTGAACTCATCAAACTCATTTAATTGTAGCAGTCTCTTAGCATTAGCTTTTGATGGTTCAAAATTTAAAATTTTAATGGCCCATAAAGCTCTATGCTCTAGTTCTACAGGAAGATGACAAGACTTACCATATACCAATTAGAATGGTGACATACCTATTGGTGTTTTGAACGTAGTCCTGTATGCCCGGAGTGCATCATCCAGTTTCTTAGCCCAGTCCTTCCTTGAGTTGCCCACTGTCTTCTCTAAAATGCTCTTCAGCTCTCTATTAGAGATTTCAACTTGTCCGTTGGTCTGAGGATGGTATGGCGTTGCCACCTTGTGAGTGACACCATACTTTACAAGCAAACTCTCAAACTGCTTATTGCAAAAGTGGGTGCCTCCATCACTGATGATTGCACGAGGAACCTCAAAACAGGTGAAGATTTCTTTCTCAAGAAAGAAACTACCACCTTTGCATCATTTTCGGGCAATGCAATTGCTTCTACCCACTTGGACACGTAGTCCACAACAACCAGAATGTACTGATTTGAGTATGACTTAGGGAATGGTCCCATGAAGTCAATCCCCCAAACATCGAATAGCTCCACTTCCAATATGCAGTTGAGGGGCATCTCATCTTTACGTGAAAGTTTTCCCGTTCTCTGACACTTGTCACACTTTTCCACAAAGTTCCGTGCATCTTTGGAAATTGTTGGCCAATAATAGCCACTTTGCAATACCTTTTGCGCAGTCCGATTAGCTCCAAAATGACCTCCGTAATCAGACTCGTGGCAATGCCACAGAATATCCGGTATTTCAAATTCAGCCACACACCTGCGAATAATGCTGTCAGCACATTGAAAATATAGAAATGGATTATCCCAGTGGTACCTTCGTGTATCATGAAGGAATTTCTTTTTCTGCTGCCAAGTAAGATCATCAGGAATCGAACCAGCAGCTGTGTAATTTGCAAAATTTGCAAACCATGGATGCATTATTATTGCCATCACTTGCTCATCAGGAAAGAACTCATTAACCTCTATTTCAGGTCCTTCTTGTAGTTTCTTATCCTGAATCCTATATAAATGATCAACAACTTTATTCTCCACTCCAGTTTTGTCCTTGATTTCCATGTCAAACTCTTGAAACAAGAGCATCCACCGCAGCAGATGTGGCTTTGCATCCTGCTTGGTCATCAAATACTTAATAGCAGTATGGTCAGTAAATACAATGACTTTAGAACCTATCAAATAAGATCTAAATTTATCCAATGCATAAACTACTGCTAGCATCTCTTTTTCAGTATTGGCATAGTTGGCTTGTGCCTCATTAAAGACCTTGCTAGTGTAGTAAATAACATGCAACAACTTGTCCTTATGCTGACCAAGGACCGCACCTATTGCGTATGCGCTCGCATCATACATGAGTTCAAACGGAAGACTCCAATCTGGTGCCGTCAGAACAGGTGCCGTGGTAAGCTTTTCCTTCAACACATTAAATGCGTTGAGGCAAGCTTCATAAAAAAGAAACCCGGTTTCCTTCACCAACAGCTGGCTAAGAGGCTTTGCAATTTTCGAAAAATCCTTGATGAATCTTCGATAAAATCCAGCATGGCCTAAGAAACTTCGCACACCATTAATATTAACGGGAGGGGGAAGTTTTTCAATCAACACCAACTTAGCCTTAAATGCCCTTTTTAGAAATTTTATGGCCTAATACTATGCCATCTTGTACCATGAAATGGCACTTTTCCTAATTTAGCACTAAATTAGTTTCCTGACATCTTTTCAAAACCTTAGCTAAATTAACTAAGCATGAATCAAAGCAGGAACCAAACACAGAAAAATCATCCATAAAAACCTCTAAATATTTTTCTACCATATCAGAAAAGATAGAAAGCATAAATCTTTGAAATGTCGTGGGTGCATTGCAGAGGCCGAATGGCATCCTCCTATAGGCAAAAACTCCAAATGGGCATGTGAAAGCCGTCTTTTCCTGATCCTTTAGTGCTATTGGAATTTGGTTGGAACCGGAATATCCATCCAAGAAGCAATAAAAAGCATGACCGGCTAACCTTTCCAGCATTTGATCAATAAAAGGAAGAGGAAAATGATCTTTTCTGGTGGCATCATTTAGTCTCCTTTAGTCTACACACATCCTCCAACCAGTAGTGGTTCTGGTGGGAATCAACTCATTCTTATCATTCTTCATGACAGTCAATCCTCCCTTCTTTGGAACTGTCTGTACTAGACTCACCCATGCAGTGTCAGAAATTGGGTAAATCATTCCAGCATCCATGAGTTTCATTACTTCCTTGCGGACTACTTCCTTCATTGTTGGGTTTAATCTCCTCTGAGGCTGACTCACTGGTTTGACATTGTCCTCCATTAGAATCTTGTGAGTACAGAAAGAAGGGTTGATTCCCTTCAAATCAGAGATAGACCACCCAATGGCTGTCTTGTGCTCTTTGAGCACTTTCAACAGCTTTTCCTCTTCAGTTGGAGACAAATCTTTATTTATGATGAGTGGATATTGCTTTATATCTCCCAAGAAGGCATATTTAAGAGTTTTAGGCAACTCTTTTAATTCTACCATTGGTGCCAAAGTAGCTGAAATCTCTTCTTTCTTTTCCAACACCTCAAAGATAGTTTCTCGCTCTTCTTGTGGAGCATCTTCATCTAGATCTTTGAATCCATCTTTAATATCTAGATCATCAATATCTACTTCTTTGACTGCTTCCTCAATCACATCAAGTCTAAAGCAGTCACTGTGGTCAGATGAACTCTTCATAGCTTTAAACACATTGATTGTGATTGTCTCATCGTTCATCCGTAGCTCGAGCTTTCCTTGTTCAACATCAATCATAGCTCGAGCTGTGGCCAAGAATGGCCTTCCAAGTAAAAGAGGTATTTCACTCTCTTCTTCCATATCCAACACAATGAAATCTGCAGGGAAGATAAACTTGTCAACATTGACAAAGACATCCTCAATGACTCCATTAGGTCTTCTTAACGAACGATCTGCCAGTTGTAAAGAAACCATGGTTGGCTTCAGTTCAGAAATTCCCAATGCTTTGCATAACGACAGCGGCATCAAGTTGATGCTTGCTCTAAGATCACATAATGCCCGACCAACATCGATGTTGCCTATGGAAATTAGGATGTTAAAGCTTCTCGGAACTTGAAGCTTTGGTGGGAACTTTTTCTGAATGATCGCACTGCATTCTTCAGTAAGTTCTACTGTCTCACAATCCTGCAACTTATGCTTTCTTGACAATAAATCCTTCATGAATTTAGCATAGTTAGGCATGTTAGCAAGAGCTTCAGCAAATGAAATATTAATATGCAATTTTTTAAATATATCTAAAAACCTGACATACTCTTGTTTCTGTAGTTGCTGCTTGAGCTTCATAGGATAAGGAGGTTTCTCAAAGCGAGAAAAATCCATCAGTTATTTTGGAGCTTCAGCAGCTTTCTCTCTTGCTTCTTCTTTGTCTTGCCTTGCAGGTTCTTCTTGCTCAGTAGCAGATGCTTCCACTTCTTTCTCACTTTCTGGTTCAAGCAATGGTTCATCAACTTTCTTTGGCTGAACCATTTTGGGCTTGTCTTGAGGAGTGATCACAATCCCACTCCTAGTTACAATGGACTTGCATTCTTATTTCGGATTTGCAATAGTATCTCCAAGAAACTGCCCTAGAGTCCTTTCAGCTAACTTCCTGGATAGCTGCCCTATCTGAGTCTCCAAATTCCGAATGAAGGCATCTTGATTCTTGTGATAGGCTCTGGTCTCCTTCATGAAAGCACTGGTACTTTCCATGTGATCATTTGCGGTCTTAGAAAGCTGCAGCATCGCTTTCTCTAGATCAGATGGCTCCTTATGTGGAAGAGGAGGAGGTTGCAGGAAATTATTGGATTTATAATCCAAGCCTCCCCCTTGATTCCTCCTTTGAAAATTATTTCCTTGGCCGCTATTCTGATTCCTCTGATAACCTTGAGTGTTTTGTGGTGGCCTTAGATCATACCACACTCCATTAATTTGGAATGGTTCAGCTCCCATGAGTGTTGGACACTCATTGGGTTCATGCTCTTCCTTGCAGTACTCACAGTTAACTGAATTAACTTGAGTTGTGGAAATTCGCATCTTATCCAACTTGGCATTCATACTTGCTAGCTGTTGCGAAATCACTTTCTGCTCAGCTAATGACGCATCATGGTTCCCAAGTTGCAAAATTCCCTTCTTTAATTGAGCTGAATGAGTCAAATAAACTTCTGATGAGGTATTTTCATTTCGTGCCATATAATCAATCAGCTCCAGGGTTTCAGCTGCAGTCTTTTTTCCTATGGTTCCACCAGCTGCACCTTTGACAACCATCCTAGTATCTAGTGTCATCCCATTGTAAAAGACTTTTACCTTCTTCTCATCAGTAAAGTCATATTGAGGGCATTTTCTAATCAACTCTTGAAATCTTGTCCAAGCTGCACAGAGAGTCTCTCCCGGCTGCTGAATGAAGTTGGTGATTTCATTCACCAGCTTATTGTACTTTTCCCGTGAGAAATGTTCAGCAAAGAACTTAGCCACCAACTCATCCCATGTTCTGATACTATTGGGAGGTTGTCGGTCTAACCATCTAAGGGTTTTCCATGCCAAAGCAAAAGGAAACAACCGAAGTCGGATTGCATCATCGGACACCCCGTTGTGCTTGGTGGTGTCACAAATTCTCGGAAATCTGTCCATGAGATCGTAAGGATCTTCGTAATCCTCGCCACCGAAAGGAGTCTTTTCCACCAAGTTGATCAGAGACGGGTTGATGTCAAAATTGTTGGCTTGTATCTGTGGCCGGACAACACTAGAGTTCGGCCTTGTGAACATTGGAGCCAGAATTGACTTCATCAACTCCGCTGCAGGAGGTTGATTGTTGGGACCTCCTCCGGCGTTATTGTGATTCGCCATCTCTTGTATTGGTTGAACAGGTTCACCAATCGGACCTTCCCAAATTATCTGCTTGGCAACCTTTCTCATCTTCCTCTCAGCCCTTGTGATTTCAGGATCAAACACAAGATCTTCAGGAGCAAGTCTACCTCGCATAAAACTCAAAGAAGATGGTTAGTAACACCTGCAATAAAAAATAATATCATATGATATATTTGGAAGAATTATGTAAATTCATTATTAAAAGATATTTTTGGCAAAAATATTTATTTTTAACCTATCTAGTATTATACAATATATTACTAAACATTGGGTGATATTATATTAGACCATACATTATCTTATACAATATCATGCCAAACGCTGGATAGTATTGAAATTTAATCAGGTTGTAACAGCCCGTTACGTACCGGTATTGTTAGCATTGATTATGATATTAAGCGCAGTTACAATCACAGTAATTGGGTTAATTAAATTACGGGCAACTTTTTTTTTTTCTTTTATCGTATCCCTTTTCATAAACATAACCTTTCTCCGTAATCAATTAAAACAACACTATAATTGTAAGTGCAATACGCGGAAGCATTAAGTTTACTAACATCACTAATCTTTCTTTTTACTCAACTCATTTACTCTCATCAAATTACTTTCATATCTTACCATGTTCTACCCCTTTACATTAGTTACGCGTGGTTTCAAACCACGAATCATTTGGAGTTCTACCCAACAAGTTATGCCCCTTTCTTTAAGTCAAGAAAAACCTGAATTTTCAAAAATTGCACTGTGGTAATCGATTACCAGTGGGTGGTAATCGATTACCACCTGTCAAAAATGAGGCAGTAGCCAATTTTTCAATTCCTCTGTTCTGGTAATCGATTACCAACCTTGGGTAATCGATTACCTCACATGGTAATCGATTACCAAGCCTCAGTAATCGATTACCAGTGAAGACAGTAGCCAAATTTCGTCCCCTGTTGCATGGTAATCGATTACCATGCTTGGGTAATCGATTACTATGCAGTAAAAGTGACAGATTACAGCATTTTAAGCCCAAGAAGGGTTGTGTAATCCATCCCTAACCTCTTAGTACTCCACACAACACTTAAACATACTATAATTTAGGCACTAGGCCCTTCAAACATGCATTTTCATTCAATTATGTATCATATACAAAGTCCTTAACATAATGGCCATTTTACATCAAATATGGTCCATTTTACAACATATTCACCAAGGCTTCAATTACAATGAATGTGGCAATGGACAAGTCCCATGCTCACTCAAATATACAATATATACTAAAGTCCTACATATACAACAAATGGAAAGACTTAACAAGTAGTCATGAACATACAAGCATGGCATTTTCAATATGCACAAGTTCATGATCTAAAACCTAAGCATAAAACATATGCTAAATATGTCCTAATCCAATGCTCATAACATGGTGCCTCCAATATGCACCTCATGCTCCACTCTTCCAGGCTCAACCTAACCTGAAATGATGCCCCACAACACGGGGTGAGATATATAAATATATCTCAGTAAACCAAGGGCCCTGGAGGTTTCTCCACCCCATGGCTCACTCAATGTGCAAATATAACATCATATAATATGCATGTAATACAATATCACCCATCAACTGGAGACAACCCGAGAACATCCACTCATGGATTCATGTTCAAGGACTCCATCATATAACTCCCGAGACAGTCCTGGCGCCTCTCCCATGGTTGAGACGACTCCATGGCAATACCCAACCGGAACTCCTCATGAGCCCTATCCGGCGGACGTCCCCCGCTTGGATCATCCTGATGTCGCTCCCAGAGTCAACACCATGGCACATTCCAACTGGCATTCTCGTCCGTAGGATGAACCCAGCGGATGTCCAAACCAACACACGTCAACTGGCCAGTGACCAAACAATTTTCACAAAAATCAAGCAATATGCATACAAGCACACAATCACACAATGTCATAACCACATAATCCAACCACAACCATCCACTAGGTGTGGTGGAGCACACAAGGGCTAAACCCCAGTTCCAATGGTTACCTCAATACCGAGCCAATGCTCCAAACGTAAGCTCCAAGCTTACCCGCTTCCAAAGCGTCCATAAGAGGCAACCTAGATAATCCACAACATGATTATCAATCCATTTCCAAATCAAACATTAAATCTCAAATAATCATTCATTTTACTTCAATCTCTTTTATAGATCAATTTACCAATTATATCATGAATCACACATTCTTTCTTCTCATTCCATTTTACCACACTATACTATCATCCAATTAAACCTCATTTTCAATCATTCAACATCCACTACATCATTTTTATATCATTTTACCTCAATTTTCATCATAATTCGGATTCCTCCAAAAAGGTATGCCCCAAGGCTTTTCAATTCATTTTAACACTCATACTAATCATGTAATCATATTATCAACCTATACCAATGGTCCACCATTCAATTATTCAATTACATCACTTAGCCATTTTCATGAAATTTCCACAAATTTTTCCTAAGTTAAAAACCTAACTTTTTCACCAAAATTTATCATAGCATTTCTAGCTTTCATGCATCATTCTAAGGCATTTTCATCTAATAGCATTTTTCCATTTGAGCTCTCTATCATCACACATCTAGAATCAAAGGTTTGAACATAAATTTCTAGATCTATGAAATCAACCATCAAAATACCACAAATATACTCACAATGTGTTGTATGATCACCACCAAGGCTCCATCGATCCAAAAGAGATCCAAAAACTCCAAAAACTCCAAGAACATCAAAGGGTTCGAATCTGATTTTGCTCAAAAACGCAGCAAGGAGGTTGATTCAAGGCTTCTAAGTGTTACCAATGGATCTAGAAGGTTCTTTACAATAGATTTCAACACCAAAATCAAGTGATTTGGTGGAGAATAGAGAAAATGGTGGAAGAAGAGAGAAATGACCCATTATCTTGCAACAATGGAGGCTCACGGGTGAACGGAAGAAAAAGAAGAAGAGAGGAGGAGGAATGGGTGGTGGTTTCAAGTGGGTTTTGACCCGCGGGTCCCACACGCGATCTAACTTTCACTCCGATAAAAATTCTGATCATATATTCTTAATCTACATATTTTTCCAGTCCATGACATATTTTTCTTTCCTCAAAATATTGATAAAAATTTCACACTTATCGGTACACTCACACCACAGTATTTAACACTTAAAAAGTCACTATTCATCACTTTTTCACAAATTTGCCTATTCACTCAATTTTCCGCCCTGATTCCATTTCCAGCATTATTTTTGTCATATTAAATCTCTAACTCCATTTTTCATGCCTCGGTTCACGTTCTTGGCAAATTACCATTTTGCCCTTTTAGCCCATTTTGGCCCTAATTCTCGGATTTTCACTAATCCTTCCCTTTTAAACCCACATTTTATCACATAAATTCACATTTAATTTTCCGAGGTGTTATATTCACCCCACCTTTTTAGAATTTTGTCCGCAAAATCAACTATGCACATATGCTAACTCAGGATACAGCCGGAGAATCTCAGTCCCCCGTACCCCAAGAAGCCTCATCCAGTGCGCGGACACCAAAATACTCATTTACATTTTTATCTTTTGGCTTTTCAGCCACATTTCACAATAGTCTTGCCTTTCAAAGGCCCAATGGGAGACCTCAAGTCCTTCCCAATCTCAATCTCAACCGGTGACACCACATGTGAACAACCGGAGCGCACCACACAGTTGTGCACTATCTCTGCTTTACCAAGCCAATTTCTTTTCACATGCTTTTCAATTTCTTTTCACAAGTCTGGCTACCTAGCACATATAGCTCATATTTTCTCTTGGCAGGTTTTCCTACCCATTTAACATATCATAACTATGCCTATAGGATTATACCATATTCTGTTCACTCTGTGCCACACAGGCAACTGTTACTTACTGGCACATTACAGCCACAATTATCCTTCTTTGAACTTTATTTCTACGGAGTATTAACTCTCGTCACCAATTTTTTTCCACATTAAACAATATTACGGAATCTCACAGCCTTTCAGTGCAATTCACCGAGTAATCATCCAGTTCACGCTCACTATACTTTTATTTTCTGAGGGGCAAATCCCCATTTTTGGCACCTAGCCACAACTTCGTATATACACATTTTTCTTTTCTCATGTTCTTTAATCTACGAAGTACAATCTCACCTCAGCACTTTATCTTTAACAAGCACCATCTTTGTGCTCAACTGTCAATCTATCCTTACAAGTTCACCAACTTCACCAAAACACAATGGCGAATCTCTCTCTCAAGACCTTTATCTGGTCCCCAATGGACCACACATTACAATTCATACCTCACATCAGTCATTTCAACGCTTTCAATCACGAATTCACTCATTAATTTTCATACACTTATATCATACTTGCAATTTCAATTAATCATCTCAAAACTTAACACATAGTTCATCATTGATTTCTCCCATTAAAGGCAACATGCCTTAGATTTCCACTAACAATTTTCTTTAATTACCATTCCACACTCATGATATCAATTCCACATGTATTTCATTCTATACACCTCACCTTCATCATCATTTCATTTAATCAGTATGTACCACTCCAAGGTCACATATAATCTCTCTTCTCATACCTGTCCCATCACATAGGGATTTTCAAAGCCTATTTATCATGCCACAAGGAACTAAATCCATCACTATCATTACTTTCATAACTTCATATCAATTGTTACACAAGTCTCTCGACTATTCAAAGTACTACTAGCACACTCAATCATATCTCTTGATACCTAGTCAATAACAACATCCACATTGTGTATTTTCAACACATCTCTCACAATAATTTTTGCATCTATACTGCTCCATCAGTAACTCTACCACCAGGGTAGGGATATCAACCTTTCATTTTACCCAAATACATTTCTATTTAACAACTAGCATCACACCTTTTTACTTGAATAAATCACAATTAATCCCTTATAACATCCTTGGCCATTCAGGCCACCAACTTAACTTAACATCTCACCATCACAAGCCTTTACATAAAACTTTGACTCAATCCATCATCACTAATCAATTTTCCATTCCCTTCACATAGGGTGATAATCCAATAATTCATTTCACAATTTCTGAGAAACCATAATTCCATACTACCACACTTGGTATACACTCATGCACATCTCCGAGTGCTCAATTTCATAATCCAAACTGCCATCTCATGGCACTGCACATTTTTCATCATATTTGGCATATTACTGTTCACTTATATTTTCCAAAATTTCACCTCTTGCGTTCCTCACAAGATACAATCCTCTAATGCAATGGGTAAGAACATCCTTAGGTTTAACCCCTCGAGCTCTTGCTGTCCTAAGGGCCCCAGGTGCAATGCCCCACCAATCAGAGAATCTGTCCTTATAATTCACGCAAGAAGAGGTAACATGCCATCGGCTGTACTAACAGTCCCACTAACACAAGGTTCTACCTCACACTACTTGACTTATACCAAATAATAATAATAATCTCCGGGAACATAATCCATACGGAGATGGCCATACAAATAAACACATTCACATCAAATCCGTACATAACGGCAAACAGAGTACTATATAGATACCTAATGGTATACTAGATATATTCTACTTTTGCACCATCCACTGTACTTTTCCAATATGGTTCCTTTCTCAACATTCTACTCATTTCACTTGGCTAGACATTAGTCTTAGTCCGTAGCATAATCATCCTCACATGATTCCAACATCTTTATCATATTCTGACTCAAAATTTTCAATTCATAACAGTACCCATATTCGGTACAGTCTTAATCCATTGTCCATCATGACTCATAGCAACCATGCTCAACACTGTGGAAGATCCACTTCATTAAACTGAATTCACTTTTTCTCGATATTTCACTATGACACCAAGAGTGTCCTCATTTAACAGTCCATGCATTCTGCGCATCGGGACCACCAGATACTTTTCAATTTCGAGCAGCGCTCGCCTGGGACTTCCAAGAGCAACACCTCTTAGGATTCAATCCACAAGGGGAAACCCAGGACAATATTAATTGTCACATTATTACCAACATGTGTGCCATGGTATAACTTGCACACCGGGACTCCATCATGAATCCCATACCACATTGAGCATCCAATGACACTCCAAAGAGACAATCTCTTCACATTTCCCATCATAGGGAATTTCCATTACATAACTTTTCTTTTACCAAAGAGTTTACTAACTCAAAACAACACAAATATACATTTAGGCACCCCGGCCTTCACAAAACATATATATATATACATTTATACATATTAACACTTAGCCATCACAGGATTATTATCCACACAAGGTTAGGCCACATCACCTTAACATTTCAATGCTACCCAACATTATGGAAGCATCTTGGTACCATTACTACACCACACTCAGTTATATTTTTATCACCTCACATTTGTTAAGTCCAACCATCCTTAATTATGGACCTTCATACTTTCAATCAAATTCATCCAATGCCTTACATGGCAATTTCCTCAACTTTTATATTTTGCTTTTTATACATATGATATCTCACTTACATCTAACCAATCATTATTCATCATGGACTAAAGTCCCAATTTCAACATTGAATTATCCCACACATCATTTCCATAGTTCTTTTAAGTTACTCACAATCCCCAATCCAAATTTTGGAAATTTCAATTTATTTCTACATCCAAGCATATTAAGTCATCCATATACATGCCCTCATCAAGGGTCTTATAACCTTATACTTTACCCTAAGGTATCCAATATTACATATAAACACTCATATTCAAATTTTCACAATTTCATCGGGGTTCCAATTCCCCACCATGTCAAAGATATACCACTAATTCTCACATATACTCAATTGTTCTAACTCCCCACACATCTAGGGAAGACTACCAACATCAACATACCAATATCAACTCAATTCAATCATTTACATATACCAACACACCTTCCTTTATTTCTACTCAACCACATGTTTACATTTCACATTTTCACAATTACCACCAATTTCACTAAGTACAACAATCCAATACACCATAAATTTTTATTGCAATCATATATCAATTCATTCTCACACCATTAACTCCTCAACGACAGTATCACAATTTATTCTCACTAACTCCTCAATTACATCAAATTTACTTACTAACATATCCATCCGTGGGGTAGTCAATACTGCACCCACCACCTTAGCCTAAAGACTGGCATTGGTGCTCCAGGGTTGTCACGAAGGCATCTTATACTGACCACACATTGAACACAAAGGAATGGGTTGATCAGGCCCAAACTAAGGAATCACATGTGTAGCAGTCAATAAGAGTCTACGTACAACTATACAGCACTCACCTCAATTACACAATCATCAGAGTTCCCTAAAGAAACTGCTCTGATACCATAAAATGTAACAGCCCGTTACGTACCGGTATTGTTAACATTGATTATGATATTAAGCGCAGTTACAATCACAGTAATTGGGTTAATTAAATTACGGGTAAACTTTTTCTTTTTATCATATTCCTTTTCATAACCATAAGCTTTTACGTAATCAATTAAAACAACACTATAATTGTAAATGCAATACGCGGAAGCAAACAGTCTACTAACATCACTAATCATTCTTTTTATTCAACTCATTTAAACTCATCATCAACTTAACTTTTCCATTTCTTACCATGTTCTACCCCTTTACATTAGTTACGCGTGGTTTCAAACCACGAATCATTTGGAGTTCTACCCAACAAGTTATGCCCCTTTCTTTAAGTCAAGAAAAACCTGAATTTTCAAAAATTGCACTGTGGTAATCGATTACCAGTGGGTGGTAATCGATTACCACCTGTCAAAAATGAGGCAGTAGCCAAATTTTGACCTCCTCTGTTCTGGTAATCGATTACCAACCTTGGGTAATCGATTACCTCACATGGTAATCGATTACCAAGCCTCAGTAATCGATTACCAGTGAAGACAGTAGCCAAATTTCGTCCCCTGTTGCATGGTAATCGATTACCATGCTTGGGTAATCGATTACTATGCAGTAAAAGTGACAGATTACAGCATTTTAAGCCCAAGAAGGGTTGTGTAATCCATCCCTAACCTCTTAGTACTCCACACAACACTTAAACATACTATAATTTAGGCACTAGGCCCTTCAAACATGCATTTTCATTCAATTATGTATCATATACAAAGTCCTTAACATAATGGCCATTTTACATCAAATATGGTCCATTTTACAACATATTCACCAAGACTTCAATTACAATGAATGTGGCAATGGACAAGTCCCATGCTCACTCAAATATACAATATATTCTCATGTCCTACATATACATCAAATTGAAGGATCTAACATGTAGTCATGAACATACAAGCATGGCATTTTCAACATGCATAAGTTCATGATCTAAAACCTAAAGCATAAAACATATGCAAATATGTCCCTATCCAATGCTCATCACATGGTGCCTCCAATATGCACCTCATGCTCCACTCTTCCAGGCTCAACCTAACCTGAAATGATGCCCCACAACACGGGGTGAGATATATAAATATATCTCAGTAAACCAAGGGCCCTGGAGGTTTCTCCACCCCATGGCTCACTCAATGTGCAAATATAACATCATATAATATGCATGTAATACAATATCACCCACCAACTGGAGACAACCCAAGAACATCCACTCATGGATTCATGTTCAAGGACTCCATCATATAACTCCCGAGACAGTCCTGGCGCCTCTCCCATGGTTGAGAAGACTCCATGGCAATACCCAACCGGAACTCCTCATGAGCCCTATCCGGCGGACGTCCCCGTTTGGATCATCCTGGCGCCGCTCCCAGAGTCGACTCCATGGCACATTCCAACTGGCATTCCGTCACGAAATGATCCAGCGGATGTCCAAACTCCACACACGTCAACTGGCCAGTGACCAAACAATTTTCACAAAAATCAAGCAATATGCATACAAGCACACAATCACACAATGTCATAACCACATAATCCAACCACAACCATCCACTAGGTGTGGTGGAGCACACAAGGGCTAAACCCCAGTTCCAATGGTTACCTCAATACCGAGCCAATGCTCCAAACGTAAGCTCCAAGCTTACCCGCTTCCAAAGCGTCCATAAGAGGCAACCTAGATAATCCACAACATGATTATCAATCCATTTCCAAATCAAACATTAAATCTCAAATAATCATTCATTTTACTTCAATCTCTTTTATAGATCAATTTACCAATTATATCATGAATCACACATTCTTTCTTCTCATTCCATTTTACCACACTATACCTATCATCCAATTAAACCTCATTTTCAATCATTCAACATCCACTACATCATTTTTATATCATTTTACCTCAATTTTCATCATAATTCGGATTCCTCCAAAAAGGTATGCCCCAAGGCTTTTCAATTCATTTTAACACTCATACTAATCATGTAATCATATTATCAACCTATACCAATGGTCCACCATTCAATTATTCAATTACATCACTTACCCATTTTCATGAAATTTCCACAATTTTTCCTAAGTTAAAAACCTAACTTTTTCACCAAAATTTATCATAGCATTTCTAGCTTTCATGCATCATTCTAAGGCATTTTCATCTAATAGCATTTTTCCATTTGAGCTCTCTATCATCACACATCTAGAATCAAAGGTTTGAAGCATAAATTCCTAGATCTATGAATCCAACCATAAAAATACCACAAATATACTCACCATCAAGTGTAGGAACACCACCAAGGCTCCATCAATCCAAAAGAGATCCAAAACTCCCAAAAACTCCAAGAACACCTAAGGGTTCGAATCTGATTTTGCTCAAAAACGCCGCAAGGAGGTTGATTCAAGGCTTCTAAGTGTTACCAATGGATCTAGAAGGTTGTTTACAATAGATTTCAACACCAAAATCAAGTGATTTGGTGGAGAAATAGAGAAATGGTGAAAAGAAGAGAGAAATGGGTTTTGGCTCTTTTCAATGGAGGCTCACGGGTGAAAAGAAGAGAAAAAGAAGAAGAAAAGGAGGAGGGAGGCGTGGGGTCAAGTGAGTTTTGGCCGCGCGTGTCCCACACGCGATCTAATTTTCACTCCGATAAAAATTCTGATCATATATTCTTAATCTACATATTTTTCCAGTCCATGACATATTTTTCTTTCCTCAAAATATTGATAAAAATTTCACACTTATCGGTACACTCGTACCACAGTATTTAACACTTAAAAATCACTATTCATCAATTTTTCCCAAATTTGCCTATTCACTCAATTTTCCGTCCTGATTCCATTTCCAGCATTATTTTTGTCATATTAAATCTCTAACTCCATTTTTCATGCCTCGGTTCACGTTTTTGGCAAATTACCATTTTGCCCTTTTAGCCCATTTTGGCCCTAATTCTCGGATTTTCACTAATCCTTCCCTTTTAAACCCACGTTTTATCACATAAATTCACATTTAATTTTCCGAGGTGTTATAAACCTCCTATAGAAAGAGGTTAGACCATGAAAGCTTCAGATGTCATGTATACTCTAAGGAGTCTCCTATCCTGTAATAGCTTTAACCTTTGCTGGATCCATCCTTATACAATCAGCAGAAATAATATACCCCAAATAATATTCAAAACACATCTCAAATCTTAGATCTCAAATTATGCCAAATGTGTTGCTTTTTTTTTCTTACCAAATAAATCACAATCATATCTGCTGCTTTATTAGGACTTGGATTTGATCGTAATTTGTTATATTTTAAATCCCTGCTTCTTTCAACAATTGGGTTATACTTATTAGGCCACAACTGTGGTTGACTCTGAGCTTCTGGAATCAATGGTTGGGCCATATGTAATGGGCTAACTGTAAGTGCATCATTATCCCCTGCTAGGAAAAGATTTTTCCTTGAATCTTCTTCATCTTCATTGATATCAATCTCTTCAGGTAAAAACTCAGTGGAGATTTCTTTCTTTATTAGATCTTCAACATCAGATTCTTCATCAGATCATAAATTGAATTTTCTTCATAAGATGGATAATCATCATAAATGGGATAATCATCATCAATCGGATAATCATCATAAACTGTGTTATGATCGTAGACATAAGTCAGAAATGTTGATTTGCATCTCGATATCTTGAAAAGTGGACTGAATTCCAAGTCATACTTCCCAATTATGTCCCTGGTTTAGAATCCCTAATGGATTGACGTCCTCTTTGTCATCAGATATGTCCTCTAATTCAATTCCTTCTTCGGATTGAATGCCTAACATTATCCACGCAAGTCGCCTCTCCAAATGTTGGATTTTCATGTTCTGCGCCTCCATAAGTCATCGCCTCAAAATTTGGATTTTCTCGGTATAGGCCCTCACGAGTTGTCGCTACAAATCTTGAAATTTCCTGCTCTTTGCCGGCACAAGTAATCGCTCCAAATATTGGATTTTCCTTCTCTGTTCCTACACAAGTTATCGCTTCAAATCCTAGATCCGCCTTCCGAGCTCTTCATTTTCTATGTCATGCGGGTTTATCTGACGCGGTTGTCTGTATTCCTTAGGAGTGAATCCACGTCCCTTGCCTTCGCGACTTCGCCATCGATGATCTCTATGATTCTGTTCAGCCATTGGTTGAAGGCAACTTAGTGCTCTGATACCAAATGATGCTGAAGTAGTAACTAATTGGCTAAACAGAAAGAAAAACGAACACAAAAAAGCGAGAAAATATTATTTCTCTTTTCTGAATTTTATTAACCAAATAACAATAAGGTTCTTCAAGTCTTAAATAGGCAAAACAAGACAAAAACAAAAAAGAAAAGAATCAAGAAGGGATCATGTGCAATCAAAGAATATAACGCATAATCAACGCACATTCAAACATAATCTTAAAATAACGAACAAGGAAATAACTAGCAACTATTTAAAATCCCTAAATTATGAAATAAATTATGGAAAAGTTCAATCTAAGTCAGTCAGCTCGGGTGCATCAGATGCAATAAAAGGGTTCTATAAAAGCTGTAAAGTCCCACATCGGTTGGAAAGGAGAACAAAGCATGCCATATATATGGGTGTGGATACCTTTCCTAGTGGAGGCCTTTTGGGGGTAACCCCAGAACGTAAAACCGTGAGTCCCGGAAGGGGGGCAAAGCGGACAATATCTGCTATAGGGATTGGGGCTGTTACAAATGGTATCAAAGCCTGGTTCTGGACCGGTGTGTACAGCGGGGACGCTGTATTCCGAATGGGGGAGGATGTAAAGTCCCACATCGGTTGGAAAGGAGAACAAAGCATGCCATATATATGGGTGTGGATACCTTTCCTAGTGGAGGCCTTTTGGGGGTAACCCCAGAACGTAAAACCGTGAGTCCCGGAAGAGGGGGCAAAGCGGACAATATCTGCTATAGGGATTGGGGCTGTTACAAAAGCGAGGAAGTTTTTTTTTTTTTTTTTTGAAAATGAAAACAGGTCACTTAAAAAACAGGTAGTTAGAATTCAAAATTGTTTTGTTTGCCATTCTCTCGGTCCTTCTTGTAGAACATCATTAAGAAGAAAATTCCACCTTTACAAATTACCTCAACGGATGAGTTACCAAGATGAAGCTCATTCAGAACATCAAACTGAACATCCGAACCACAATAGCATGTGCCAGAAATGCGAACATTTAGACAGCGAGTCATTTCTGTGACAATAGAATAACAAAAGAGAGGAAAGCATGCTGAGAAGGAAGACTAGGAATTCATTTATGCCTCAAGAAAAAAGATGCTAAAAAGTAAAAACAACTAAAATTGCACCTAAACCCACCCCACGCCTTACGGTGTCAGTGCAGATGGTATGACCAGTGAGTCATACATGCTGCTATTGCAACATTCATCATTTAATGAGGAACATTCTTAACTTTCCCAGAATCCTCGGCATTCAGTTCCAAAGTTATGCCCGCGTGTAAAGAAGCATTAGAGATTACGCAGATTTGCTTCAGGCATCACACTTGCAGCCTTTTGCATTTTATCTTTGAAGCTTTAAAAGATTTGTCTTCAATAACCTCAGGATAACTTGGAAGATCGGGCATGATGCAATGTAAAAATAGGTAAGAACTGTAACACCTGTAGTGTGACCAAATAGTAAGGAAAAAATGGTAGAGAAATATAACTTCTGGGTTGAAATGATTCTTTATATATATTAGAGGCCTTTGTGACCAAGTGGTCACAAATTGGATCCCGGCTGCCCCTAGTCTATTAATAAAAGTAATTAAATATTATAGATTTTCTTAGTACAGGTCGGCTCGGTTTGATATCCATACTTCAAGTCCAATAGGCTCTCGTGTACGAGTGACGTGTTAGAGGAATATAGAACTACTGTTCTTTATAAAAAAAGAAAAAAAGTCATCAACTTTCGTTCCAACATAAATATCAGCAAGGAATCACATGAGGGGAAAAAAAGCAGAGAGGATGGGAGATTTACTCTCAATGAAATTCAGAGAAAGGAAAAGCAATGAATTATCATGCTTTCAAAAGTTTTACATGTGCAAGTGTGCAAAGTACAAGCTGAAGGGGTTTTCTTCAAGTACAAAGCTATGAATAAAGTTAGGGATAAATGGTGAGAGAAAATGTGGGTTATTTCCCTGCCCCATCTCGAGAAGTCAAAAGTGGTTTTTTACGCATGAATCTGATCTAACAAAACACGAAGGAAGATTTCACAAACCTCGTGCCGAGGTTGAAAAAGGTAGAGGGAGTTTTCTTGTATTTTCAAAAGTAAGGATGAATAGACACAATAGAACAAAAAGAAATGCAACTCCAGAAACAAGGAAGAAAATAGAAAAGAAAAATAAAAAAGAACACTGAGCCTGATCCAAACCATTCAGAGTAATATCTCGAGTTCGAACTTTGAAGGCCTTCAACTCTGCGTCAATGGTGAATGGTGTATCACTGCTTCTTCTAAGATGCGATAAAGAGCAAGGTTGGACTTCCACAAGACAACCAGTAATTTCACTGAAAATATTGATGACCGCAATAATTTACCTTGATCCATTTTTATGTTGTTATTAAAGCCATTTCATTTTTATTTTTTAATTTTTTTTATAAACAAATTATTTCATTTTAGGACATGTCTCGAGCAACTGACAAAGAATATAGGATAAAATAATTTATCATATCTCTTGTTTGGGCATCTTTTATCTCTTGTTTAGTGTTATACAAAAGGTTTTTTTTTGTCTCAAATTAAGAATTATACTCTCCAAACATCCTGATATAATTTTTTTTAATTAGGTGTTGCTTAGAAAATTTGCTATCCAAGGTTATGTAGCACCGATACCGACACGGGACACGTGACGCGATACTCACAATCCGAAAAATTGCTTCAGCCTCCACTCACAATAGAATCTAGCTCACCCACTCAATGGAGGATTTTGCTTGGCATTTTCTGTATAAAGAAAGGGTGGCTAGGGTTCGGTTATTTCACTTAAGGAACCGATGGTGAAGGCTAAGGTTCTTGTGGCTATCGAAAACAAAGACCGGTGTGGCTTAGTGTATGATGGGTTGGGAAATATGATGAAAGTTAGGGTTCGGTCACAAAGTGAGCGCTAGGGTTCGATGGTTTTCAACTTTCCTTGTACGCTTTTGCCTCTGTCTCTTTCTTTCGATCCCCATCACTTTCTTTCTTTGCTTTTCCTTCGCTTAGGCTTTTGACAAAATTCCAGCCCATTTGTTTCTCTCTTTTCTTTTTTTATTATTTGCTTTTCTTTGCATTTGGCTTCTCTGATTCGAGAGATGGAACATAGGCCTGAAAATGAAAAACTTACAGCTCATTAGCACTTAACCAGCAAAGGACAAATCAACATAAATTTAGGGTTATCTTAATAACAAAAATTATTATTTTCTCTCCAATTTCACTTTAAACCATATGTTCCAAGTCTCATTTAAGAGACTTATCAGTTATCAAAGGGATGTAATAGTTATATTTTGCAAATGATGTAAATTGGTATGAATATTCATGAAAGCAATGGTTATGTAATATATGCATGATAGAAGGGCTTATGCCTATTGTGGTAAATTGTTATATTTGAATATGAGGAGGTATGATATAATTGGAGATTATCATGGAATATGTAATTGGAGGAACCTTGAAATGGCCCATTGGCATGAAATTTAAATGTTGATGACATTAGTTGTTGGAAGTGTATAAATGGACAATTGAATAAACCAATGGATAAATAGTTGTGAACTACATAATGCACTTAAATTCGATAGTGTTGATGGATGTAAGTTGTAACATCCCCGTCTTGAGCCGGTTCAATTAACATACATATGATACAAACAGAAACAGCGGAAGACTTAACTTACGAAAATACGAGCTAACTTTTTCTTTTTCTTTAATCCTTTTTCACATGACATATCACATTGCATACTTCTTCTAATTTAATTCTTATTTGACGGAGACGAAAATCGGACAGAGTAACCTCTGTAAATCGGACAACTGGGGATTTGCAAAGCCCACTCTCAAGGTACCCTGATAGACAATTTATACAGTATATACTTTCAGACATACCAGATATCCATATAGGATCATATACCCATCCATGGGCGCATGCATAACTTGGCTCCGTGCCACTATGTCTAACAACATGCAATCCAACACATAAACTGAATACTACATCATCATATCAACATGCCTGAATACTCAAATGTACATGCATCCAACCGAAAGACATGTACAAAACATATACAGGCCATATACAAAATAAAGGATCAGACATCATGATCACCCAATGAATAGGACACTATACAATAGTACATGTTCTCCACCAACAATGGCTACGGACGACGCACAGAGAAGAAGAGGAACGAGGCACGCACGTGGGAAGATAATAAGGAAATGAAGTTTCTGTTTGCAAACTTAAAGTATTTAAGTTTGTTTAATTGGGTAAAATCTTATCTATCTACGCACCTCCATTCACCACCAAACCTTGCACAATAGTCCAGAATATTTTTATGGTAATATTTATAATTTTACTTTTTACTTTCGGATAACTTTATTTACCTGCAATTTTACTTCTTAACTGTCATTTTAACTCCTTTTTCACCAAAGGTGACTTTATTTCTTTTAGTTCTAATTATTCTTTCATATTAAATCCACATCTACTAGTGAGGGTTATTATATAAGTGCCATCTTGTTTGTTGGGCAATGAGTGGCCATTCCAAATGTGTATTAGGTACTAAGTTTGAGAAATGGACAAAGTGTATAAAAACAAAAATGTGCCGTCAAATTTTTAGCAAAATCTAGGAATCACTTCAGACTTTAGAAAATCATATCTCCCTCGTTTCTTTGTCAAAATGGACGTGTGATATACCAAAATGAAGCTTAGGACGTCACCTATATTTTTCCTAAAATTTGGGAATGTTCTAGTTGTAAATCGAACCCTTGGATTTGTGCAGACTGGTATGAAACGCAATATTCTGCCAGTTTTGGAACGTTAACTTGCGACGATCATATCTCATTTGTTTCTCAACGAAACAAGGCGTATAATATGTCAAATTAAAGTCCTAGATGTATAGTTTAAAAGTAAATGGGATTGCTAGAATTCTGGGCAAGGTAACATGCCTCTGTTTTGAGGTTTACGTGCTGCCTTATTCTCACTATTGACAATTTTGGATAATTAACTTACGACGGACATATCTGGAGTTATACAACTTCTATTGAGACGTGTAATATGTAAGTTTTGAAGCTTAGGAAGTCTAGGATAACATATTAGAATATGGGAATTTATAGGCATGTAGTCCCTTCCCAGATTGTGAAACAATAAGGGTATGTCAGTGCAGGAAGTGACAATACGCGAATTGGGCTTTGTTGGTTTATGGGAACCGCTTAGCTATAATAAATAAGCGTAGTATGATATGTATAAAAAAAAGGGCCGACCCAGTTCAAATACTCACTTCGTGAGTGTCTGGGGAAGGGAATACTCTAGGCAGTCTTTCCACTGCTTTTTGCAGAAAGATTGATTCGAACCCGCGACCTGACACACCACGACAAACAAGCTTACCGCGGAGCCAAGCCGGCCCTTCAGTATGATATGTATAAGATTAAATAAATTATTCCGCAATAGTATTTGGGTTATAATCACGGATTGAATTATCAAATACGAAAATGTATTTGAATGAAAACGTTTATTAAACGAAAATGATTTTTTTTTTTACCGTATTTTAGTGCTATATAGTTGTATGTAGACTCTTATTAGTTATTGCATATGTGATTCCTTAGTGTGAGTTTGATCAACCAATTTCTTTGTGTTACATGTGTGGTAATCATGAAAAAGATGTGTGGCAACCCTGGAGCACCTAATGAAGTTCTCAGTTTGATCTTGTGGCTGTAGTATTAACTGTTCCACAAATAGAGATGGCTACAAATAAAATATAATGAAGGACCTAATGAAAATAAATTGGGATATTTTGTCTAACCCTTTTATGTAGTATTATGGTTAGTAAAGATAATTGAGATGGGTTGATGATATCATGAAGATAGTATTAGTAAATATTCCCTATATGTGCAGGGTTGGCTGAAACAATTGTGTAAGTATGGATTGACTTTGACATGGAAAGTAACTTGGAACCCGGGTGATTCTTGAAATATGTGAATAGGTAGACTTAGAGGTAAACTTGGATACATTGATGTTAAGATAGAAAGTTATAAGTTCTCGATGGAGGGCGTACACTTGAATGAATTGAGATGTTTGGTGTGTAAAATTAAACTAAATTTTGAAATCTGATCTTGAGGAATGTGATTACCTTGGAATGATTATGATAGTGATGTGTAAATTTGGGATATATTGGTATTGAAATATGGAAATTAAATCCATCATGAGATATATTGATTAGACCTAGGTGATGTGTAATGTGTCCAAGAAAGAAGTTGAGAGACTCAAAGATGAAATTGGCAGATATGCCATAAATGAAATGGATATGATATTTGAATGGTATAAAACTACATAAAATAATGAAAAGTGTGTAAGAAATTGTGAGCAAATATTATGCGTGCTTGCCAAATAATATAATGTTTGGTATGAAATGTGAAAAATATATTATGCTATCATATATTACATACATATATGGATATGATCACCGGCAATAAGAACTTATCTCCGAAGTGAAAGCGAGATATGAAATTAAACATAACACATGTAAATGTTTATTTTACACACGTACATGTTTGACTAAATCGTGTAATTTTATATTTTTCATGTGTTTTTTTATGTTATTCAACTCTCTTTTTGTTTATCTAAAGCTAATAATTTACACGTTTAGATAGATTATCGAGGAATAGTTAGGCAGTAAGTACATGTGTTCGTTACAAACTGAATTTTTCTAGATTTTAAATTTATAGATATTAATGTAAACCGAATATTTGTAACATATTTTTTGAAAAATTGAGATTCCGTACCCAAAAAAATTTCTCCTAAAGGTCTCTTCTCTTCAGTTTCGGATTCATGGCGGCAACCCAACCAGAGTGTCAGGATCGTACAGACGGTATGTGACGAGGGTTTGTTTTTGAAATTCAATTATTTTTTGATCTTGACCTTCCTCAAGCGCCTTTTGTTTACGATATATCTTGCTTTAACTGAACTCCCTCTCGTCTCGTGAGATGAAGTTTTTATAATTGCTCAACACCTAATTGCTCTGCTTCGCAAATTGAAATCTTAGTGTTAACTTTGTCAGTTGGACTCTGATTTAGGTCGTCTCCGTAAATTTTCTTATTTTTAGATCCGGGATCTGGTTATTTATGAGATTCCTCTATATCCAAGTACTTGTGATTTTGATGTGGTCCTTTTTAACAATGACGCTATCTCAAATCCATGTATTTGGAGTTTTCGACGCTAAAGATTGATTACATGCCTAGTCTCATGTATCGGATAACTAGAATTGTGTATGCTCGCTGTCATCCCTGATGGGATCATCTTAGTCTTAGCCAATCTCTTTATTATTTACATTGTATATATTCCTAATTTTACTGTGAGAATTCAGATGAAAATTATTTTATTTGCTAGGTAATTAAAGTGATGGAAAAAGCAAGAGATCTTTCCGTGGGGTCTAGGATAATTCATTTTAATGTTTTCACGCTTTTCAAGCGTACCCTTCTTTCAATTTGAAAGTATATTCATGTTCTTTATTTGTCATATGTGCATAGGTGTGCACGTAGTTATAACTTCAAGTTTTGCTATCTCCAAATTTAGTTTTGGTTGGTCAATAATTTGTACTGCCTGTGTTTCTAAGACTATACTAAGTTACTGAGCATACGGATCATGGATGCAGAAGAGACATTAACTGAACCAGATAACCTGAAGGCTCAGGTAGTGGTAAATCCCTAGCCTCTTAGACTTGCTTGTTCATTTGGTTCTTTTACACTGCTATAATAATAATCCTGCTCCTATATATATATATATATATATATGGGCTTTAGTAATCTTATGTTGTAGGAAAGTGTTATCTCCTAGCATAGACACAATTATGGGTGGGGCCCACTCACTTATAAAAAATAAAGAAAAACAAATTAAATTACACGGAAATCAATGGGTATGTAGGAAAAGATATTATCTTATGTTGCATAAGAATAATATTTCCCTATATATATATATATATATATATATATCCTTTTTTCTATCGATTTTTGTGTCTTGATTCATCAATACCTGAGAGATCAATCTCTTCTAATTCCTTTCAGGATACTGCAACTGTAGGTCATTCAAGGGAGACTGTAAGTGAATTAGAATGTTCTGGTTCAGGTGGAGATTGTCCTCTTTACCCTCTTAATGTGTATGCTCCCCAGGCCCAGGCTTTCTACTGCAGAGGTTAATCTTGATTCTTTGTTTCTGCAATCTTTATTTATTTCGAAAGAATTCTCTTTCTATCTTAGTTGATAAATATCTTATATTGTAATACATTGTGGTTGCATAAATATTTAAGCTAGACTTGCTGAAATTTGTATGTTCTAATAATCTAATTGTGTTTGTCAAAGTGTGTGGGATTTTAAAATAAATTTCTAATGCCTTTGGATTGAATGAAGGAACTTGACCTTTTTTTAATGCACCTAATTCAATGACATATTTCTGGACACTTTTAAAAATGTCAGCAGCATGAATAATCATCAGTGAAAATTCTTATGTGGATATTTATGTACAAAATCTCACTCGAATTTTGATGTTGTGATCTTTTAATTGCACTTTATCATATTTTTTATAATTGGATTGTGTTGAGTTGCTATTTTCTAATTTTTTGTGAGCCTGACTCCAGGATTTGATAATGCCAGCGGTGAATGGGATGAATATCCTTCATTTGTCAATTCTGAGGCATTGGAAATTAGATCTCCTGTGAGAATTTGGGATCTCTTTCTTATCTATACAGCTTTTGTTTGCAATGCTTAACATAACTTTTTTTTCTTTTATATTAGGGTGTCTACAATGAAAATCAATCTCTTCTTTTCCATTCTGGATATGGATTCAATCCACATATGCCTTATGGACCATATTCCTCAGTTACATCACCTTTGCTTTCTGTAGGTGGAGACTCACAACTATACTCCTCCCAGCAATTTCCATACACTGAGCCACCTTATTACCATCAGCTAGTTCCTCCTAGCATATCATATCTTAATTCACCGACCCCAGTTACACAGCCAGAGCTCACCAACTTCGTAGGTGTTGACCAACAAGTTGATAGCATGCTTTTTGGATCTAGACCGGGCTATCCTTCAGTGGGATCATTTGGTAGGGGCAGTTTTCCTGGAGCACCTGATTCCTTCCATTTTCATGATTCCCAACAACGATTTAATGGACCAGGATCTGGTGGAATCTGGTCAGATTGTTCAAAACCCTCGGAAAGGCAGAGGTCATCGATGCCTCTATCTCCAGCAGTTTCTCCACAGACAATTGGCTCCCTTGGGTCATTTCGGCAGAGTGTTGGAATGGTTTGTTCTATTACTTGTGCATAATCAGGCAAAATGTTTCAATGTCCAAGTTTTGAACTTAACTATATTGAAACTTAACTTGCTGATGAACTGCACAACTCCAGTATGTAGCAACATATCAATGGCTTTATATTACATCTCTAAGTCCGTTTTAAATGAGCCAAGTTTTCTTGTCATCTATGTATGATAAGTCTACCACCATGGCAGCAATGTGAAACTGTAGAACTTGGGCAGAGAGAAACCCAAATTTTGATACATAATGCTGACTTATTCTGTGCAGGCTTCTCATCAACAGCGATTGTTGTATGGGTTTGGATCTGGTTCAAACTCCTATGGTAGTAGCTACCTGCGTAACCACGGTTCTAGCTTTGAACGCATTGCTGTTTCCAGTCTTGGTGAAAATGATAGGAGCCGGCTTTCTCTTGAAAATAGCAGACGGAGTGACAGGGAAAATGCTTCTCTTTGCAGTTGCAATGTTACTCTTGATATCCTTAGTGAGCAGAACCGAGGTCCTAGGGCCTTAAAGCTGAAAAATCAAATATCAGCTGAAAATAATTCTGTTGATAATAGTAAACATAGTACGTCTACTGCCAAGTTCCAAAATGAATCATTCAACCAGCCAGATTTTATCACAGATTATGAGGATGCCAAATTTTTTGTCATCAAATCTTATAGTGAAGATAATATTCACAAAAGCATCAAATATGGTGTATGGGCTAGTACACCAAATGGAAACAGAAAGCTAGATGCAGCATATTGCCAAGCAAAGGAGAAGCAAGATGCCTGCCACATGTTTCTATTCTTTTCAGTAATCATCTGATTTATGTATCTTGCAGGCTTAAATATTAAGCTACAATATTCTTGCTATAGTAACTGCTAACTACAAATTAGTATCTTCTGTGCTATTGCAAGAAACCTTGGTTCAGAGTATTTGTAAGATTCTATTATTATCCATTTAGATGTATGTTCTAGTTTGTCCCTACTGAAACAAGAGCACATTTTTCAAGCAAGCTCATATTCTTGTGATCCAGTCTGATGTCTTGCTCTTATGATCCACTTATTCTGTGATGGTTATGTTCAGTTTTTGCATGTTTCAGTTGTAGGTGTGATATGGGCATGTCTGTCTCTGTGTGAATTTGATTTAGTTGCAGAGTAACTTCCTGAAGAATTAATTGGAGTTATAGAAAAATGAATAAGGTTATAGGAAGTAACCATGGAAAAATCTTTGCTATGTGCTATAGAAGCTCAAATGAAAGTCTGAGGAACAGCTTTTCTTAGCTAAATATCCCTTGTATTTTCTTTATAGTTATGCATGCATATTAGTTGCTGCTGGATGGAACTGACCCTTGGGCATATCAATACTTCTTTGAATTCATTTTCCCCTAATTTTCTTATCGTACTTATTGATATTGTTTGTTCTATCTTCCGTGCTGACTTTCTAAATGAATTGATGAGTATTTATGCTGCCAACTAATGCTTTACTTTATACCTTATTCCATTTTACTATTTAGCTGTAGTTTGATTTGGCAGGAGCAGGTTATTTGATGTCTTGTTTCTTGATGTTGATACTAGGTTTAAAATTATAGTAGTAAAGTACCAAAGCTAGTTTTTACTTTCTATTATTTTTAATGAGGAGGGATATTCTTACTACCAAAATTTTCTACTACCAACTTACTACCTATCTAATCACCATTGGATCAACATTTTCTCTTTTTTCAAAAACTTTTTAACATTCTCTCTCTTTGATTCAAGGGTGATTAGATAGGTAGTAAGTTAGTAGTAAAAAATTTTGGTAGTAAGAATATCCTCCCTCATTTTTAATTTCGGTGTTGCCTTGCTCTTGTGTTACTTTCTCATATGACTGCAATGAAAATGATACATGTTATAACGACATCTAGGTAAATGCAAGTGCTCAGTTCTGTGGGGTGGCTGAAATGGTTGGAACTGTCGATTTTGACAAGAATGTAGACTACTGGCAACAAGATAAGTGGAGTGGACAGTTTCCTGTGAAGTGGCACCTGATTAAAGATGTCCCTAACAGTCACTTTCGTCACATTATTCTTGAAAATAATGATAACAAGCCAGTGACCAACAGTCGAGATACTCAGGAGGTAGGTATCTGAGCATCTTCAATTTGAATGAATTTACGAATAATATTTTTACTGTTTGTAATATATTTTTGTGATGTGCTGACTTGGCAAAAGACAAACTGAGCTGCTTATTGTCTTGAGAAACCCTTCGAAGTTGTAGACGACCTAAAACTTAATATATGGTCCCGACCTTTTTTGTTTGAAATGACACTTGTGACATCTTTATTTGGGCGATTTTCTAAGTTTCTATGTTGTCCACATGATTTCGCCTCTCATTTATATATTTTGAGGTTGAGTGGCCCAATGTTGGTTGCCATGTTCTCTCTCCCCTCTTTTATCTGCAATGACTAATTATAAAAGCATGTTTTCTGACTGATGAAGGAACGTTTAGATATCATCCATTGGTGGGTACAGTATGAGCGTAGATCAATGTCTCCCATCCTACTTGTGTTTATAAATTTGCATATGGTTTACAAATTCCAATTTATTATGTGCTATTAAGAAATGCAATGGTTTCTAAATTTCAATTTATTGGGTGCTATTAAGAATGTGGCAATTTTTCCTTTAAACTTACAGCTGTTGTTTTTGCTCCGTCCTGAAACATTTCAGGTGAAATTGCAACAGGGTATTGAAATGTTGACCATTTTTAAGAACTATAAGACTGATATGTCCATCCTAGATGATTTTGATTTCTATGAAGACCGGCAGAAAGCTATGCAAGAACGAAAGGCAAGGCAGCAAGGAAGCATGATGGCTGTAAGAATCGTTGGAGAAAGTGAGCATGGGAGTTCTGGTAACATCAAAGGTGATTTCATCAAGCAGATGTCAAAGAGCTTTGCTCAAGTTGTTCGCTTAGATGAGAGTAAAAATGAAGTATGCGTTGCTGACAGAGGGAATTTAGCCTCTGACAAACCCATTGGTACTATAGTTAAATCCGAAGATGGCATTTCGGTGACTACCTCTTAAACTCAAACCAGATTGGAATATCAGTTGTCCCAGGAATTTTGAGCACTTTGACCAAAGCATTAAGTGATTGTAACTAGACTCGTGTTTTGTTAAATCTCATTCCGATATGGTAGTTTTGCTGATGTCATTCAAGCTGTTAAGTCAATGGGGTTTCTAAAAAGGTTTTACATGAAGAATGGTTTTCATGTATATGTTTCCTATAGTGCCTCATCTCTATTGTAGTTTTGGTTTTATCGCCCTACATTACAGTTTTTCTTAGTTTGAGTAGATTAGGTTTTTGTCTTTTATAGTTCTGCTGTCGCAGATGAAATTCTTTCCAGCAACACATAAAAAATCAGGATACTTGTGTAGATCGTGATTTTTTTTTTTTTTTAAAGAAAAAATCCGGTGTGATTCACTTTTTCTGTGTCTACTATATCAGAAAAAATGGTGCTATTCACTTTTTATGCCATTTCTTTTGTTCTTTTTAATAATTTTGGGTTAGGTTAATTTGTTTGGTATGTTCCAGATTTGTTAACTTTCCCTATCTTGCGAGCTATTTGCAGTAAAGGCAGCTAGCACCTTGAAAAGAATCATCCTTTGGACTGGTATTTGTTTGGCGATATTTTTTGATTAATATATGACTTACTTAATTTTGTTTAGATTCTGCATGACTAAACCGACTCTGTGAGCGCAGAAGCTTGCGTACAGACACAGGCTCTTTGACCACATGGGTTTTTTTGGCCCCTTTAATTTTTCTATTTGGTATTTAATTCTCAATATTTATCGATGAAGGTTTTTTAGAGCCGCAAAGAAAAGAAGTTGAGTGCCAGCACCAGTGCTGCGACCCCCCCCCCCCCCCCCCCCCCCCCACATACATTTACACGATTGTGTCAACCCCGATACACCGATACATTTACACGATTGTGTCAACCCCGATACATTTACACGATTGTATCAAGTGGCATAATCTCATTATCATAGGCAATTTCGTTATCGTAAAATTTCAGAAAGTCGTAATTTTTAATTTGAATATTCTAATCAGATGATTTTTTTTTATTTCATATAACTTTTGTGAGATATACACAATGACATCCTATTTAGGATATTTTATGTCTCACAAACATAGTTCGAATTTGTAACAATGGTACCATAATTACAAGAAAAAGACTACGATAACATGCTGGCCATGCTTGATGCCTCCGAAGTTATCGTCTATCCTTGCTTTGTTCCTTCTTTCCCTACTGCTAGGGTTTTTCATTTTTCCTCCCATTGTTTTATGAAAACATTATGGGAAAAATATTTGTCATTTTAAATTACATAGTTTTGTATAGTTTTAATGAAATTGCTTTATTTTAATGTGTTCATATTCTCTCTTCTCCATTTTCTTTTTCTTCCTAATTTTATAAAAAAGAAATGTAAAAAAATACAAAAAACACCTGTACTTAGTTTTATTAAAAATAACACAAAGTTATGTCATTTAAAATGATAAACGTTTTTCATAAACATTATTAGTATTCAACGAGAGAACGTCAGTCCATAATAATTTTTGGAAAAAGCATATGCCATATGGTATCTTTATCTATGCAAGTATTTATCCATTCCCTAAATATGACATGGTGGTGGAATATGAACCAGTAATCTTTAGTTGAAGGACCCATTGGGGAAGGCAGTACAAGAGCTATATTATTGGAACTAATATGACTTACTTAATTTTGTTTAGATTCTGCATGACTGAATCGACTCTGTGAGCGCAGAAGCTTGCGTACACACACAGGCTCTTTGACCACATGGGTTTTTTTTGCCCCTTTAATTTTTTTATATGGTATTTAATTCTCAATATTTATCGATGAAGGTTTTTTAGAGCCGCAAAGAAGTTCAGTGCCAGCAATGAGTGCCACGACCTCCCTCCCCTTCAGGCATTCACAAGATTGTGTGAAGTGGTATAATCTCATTATCATAGGCAGTTCCGTTACCGTAAAATCTCATAAAGCCGTAATTTTTAACTTGGGTATTCCAATTAGATAATTTTTTTTATTTCACATAACTTTGTGAGATATACACAATGACACCCTATTTAGGATATTTTATCTCTCACAAATATAATTCGAATTTGTAACAATGGTACCTTAATCACAAGAAAAAGACTATGATAACATGTTGGCCATGCTTGATACCTCTGAAGCTATCGTTTATCCTTGCTTTGTTCCTTCTTTCCCTACTGCTAGGGTTTTCATTTTTCCTCCACTGTTTTATGAAAACATTATGGAAAAAATGTTTGTCATTTTAAATTACATAATTTTGTATAATTTTAATGAAATTACGTTATTTTAGTGTGTGTTTATATTCCCTCTTCTCCATTTTCTTTTTCTTCCTAATTTTATAAAAAAAAAATTGTAAAAAAATACAAAAAGCACGTGTACTTAGTTTTATTAAAAATAACACAAAGATCTATCATTTAAAATGATAAACACTTTTCACAAACATTATTAGTATTCAACAACAAGAGAACGTCAGTCCACATTAATTTTTTTAAAAAGCATATGCCATATGGTATCTTTATCTATGCAAGTATTTATCCATTCCCTAAATATGACATGGTGGTGTAATATGAACCAGTAATCTTTAGTTGAAGGACCCATTGGGGAAGGCAGTACAAGTGCTATATTATTGGAACTAATTTTTCCCGCTGTTATCTTATTTTTTTGGGTTGCCCTTTAACTAATAGGACAAGAAAAGAAAAGTTTGACTGGTTGCCCATAAATTAGGGATGGTTTTCCATAAATCATTTTCAAGAATCGGTTAAGAACTATTTTGAACAACAGTTTGTTACTTAATCGGATGTAAAAGAATAAGAGTGATTTTCTATTTTCAGTATTGAGGGTGATGATGATATGAGAGCTGTGTCGGCTGCCAAGAAGAGCAAATGTGGCTTCCAAAGGGAGGAGGAGGAAATGGATTGGTGGCAGTGACTATAGATAAAACATAAAGGAAGCCGATACGCTCTTAAATTGGCTGCTGATCATAATCTTCTTATTATAATTCTAATCCACGTCATTATTCTCTTATCATTAGTAATTTGTTATCCATCAATGTCCAAAGGCCAAGGTTGATGGTGCCGTTAGGGACTAAGAAAGAGATTATCAGCAGTTTGGTTTTGGTGCTGTATGATAATAATAATAATAATAACAACAACAAGAAGAATAAAAGAGAAAGAGAGTTAAAAGAATGACATGCAGCCGAAAGCCACCAATGCCTTGCTAAGAATAAAAGAATTGTGGGTTTTGGGTTTCTTGTCTTCTCATTATCATTGTCGTTGTTGTCATTGTCAATGCTAATGGGGGCGCGCTCTGCTTCGCACGTGCGCGCACCTGCAGCATTAACAAATAATGTCAAGTTGTCGTTCACCTTTGTTGTTTTGGTATTGCTATCAATAATATCATCATGTTCATGCGGAGGCTCTTCAGATGCTGACGCGCTCTTGAAGTTCAAGGATTCATTGAAGAATGTGGTAGCCCTCAGCAGTTGGGATCCATCCATAAACCCAAAGCCACCTTGCAATGGCAACGTTTCCAATTGGGTTGGCCTGTTTTGTTTGAATGACAAGGTTTGGGGTTTGCGTCTTGAGAACATGGGTCTAACAGGCAACATTGATGCGGGATCCCTCGCTTCAATGTCCGCTCTTCGGACCATTAGCCTAATGAACAATACCTTTGTGGGTCCCTTGCCCGACATCAAGTTGCTGCCAAATTTGAAGGCCCTCTTCATGTCCTACAACCATTTCTCAGGGCTCATACCTGACGATGCATTTGCCGGTTTGCTTAAGTTGAGGAAATTGTATTTGTCCAATAACGAGTTTTCCGGTAAAATTCCTTCCTCCCTTGCTACCTTGCCTATTCTGCTCGTCCTCAGGCTCGACGCCAACAAGTTTGAAGGTCAAATCCCTGATTTTCAACTCAATAATTTGAAGATCATCAACCTCTCTAACAATGACTTAGAGGGTCCCATCCCTGCCAATCTAACCACCTTCGATGCATCCTCCTTTAGAGGTATATATATATATCCTTGATGAGCTCGCTAGCTAGTGAATAGTGATGTTCTTGTACACAAATATGTACAATGTAATGTAATATATATTTTTACTGTACAGCAACAACTATAGATGTATGGTTATATGGTTATGATTCCCCACATTTAATGCTTTCATCCTTTGTATGGCTATGATTCGCTGCTGCATTTAATGCTCTCAAGTATGTATGTATATATATAGCTAGTCGATCGAATTGATTGATAGATAGATATATCTGAATGCAGGCAACGCACGTCTATGCGGGCCACCTCTGACGAATCGGTGTCAAGCAACAATCTTGGATCAGACTCCAGCCACAATGCGCATTCTGAAAATTTTACTTATTTTGATCATGGTAGCATTCATACTAGCCATCCTGGTTGCAGTCTTGGTCATACGCCGCATGAGGTTCAGGTCCCAATCCCAATCCGAATCCCAATCCCACTTTAAGGCCTCAACGTTCAAGGCCTCCAACAAATACGTTACTCCCACTTATGTCAAAACCAAAAGCCTAGCGGAACACTATGATGCAGCTCCTAAGGATCATCATGGTCATGGACATTCAAAGAGGGGGGAACAGGGCAAGCTGACATTCCTCAGGCATGACAGACTCAAGTTTGATTTACAGGATTTGCTAAGGGCCTCTGCTGAAATTCTAGGCAGTGCCGCTTTTGGGTCTTCCTACAAGGCTGTGGTTCTCGACGGCCAAGCCGTGGTTGTCAAGAGGTACAAACAAATGAACAATGTGCCCAGAGAGGAGTTTCATGAACACATGAGAAGACTTGGCAACCTCAACCATCCCAATCTTCTGCCTCTCGTGGCCTATTATTATAGGAAAGAAGAGAAGCTCTTGCTCACTTCCTTTGTTGACAACGGTTGCTTGGCCAGCAATCTTCATGGTAATTAATTAATATATAATACAATTCAATTCCATTCCATTCATCATATACATCAATCACATCATATATTTATATGCTATGTCATATCCCAATTAATTTGGGATAAAGGTGTTGTTGATGTTGATGTTGATGCTATATGCTATGTGCGGTACTTGTGCAGGTAATCATAACTATCAAAAGCCTGGGCTTGATTGGCCAACCCGGTTGAAAATCATCAAAGGTGTAGCGAGGGGTTTGGCTTTCCTATATAGTGCACTGCCAAGCTTGATTGTTCCTCATGGTCACCTCAAATCTTCAAATGTGCTTTTGGATGAATGTTTTGAGCCTCTACTAACAGATTATGCCCTGAGTTCTATGATCAACCTTGACCATGCTCAACAAATCATCATGCCTTACAAATCACCCGAGTACGCTCAACTTGGCCGCATTACAAAGAAGACTGATGTCTGGAGTTTAGGAATTCTCATACTAGAGATCTTGACTGGCAAATTCCCAGAGAACTATCTCACACACAGGTATAATCCTGATTCTGACATAGCTAGTTGGGTCAATAACATGATTACAGAGAAACGCACCAGTGATGTCTTTGACGTTGAGATGACGGGAATTGGAAACAGTAAAGCTGAATTGCTCAAACTCTTAAAGATTGGCTTGAGTTGTTGTGAGGAGAATGTGGAAAGAAGGCTTGATATCAAGGAAGCTCTTGAGCAGATTGAAGAGTTGAAAGAGGGTGAAACTGATGGAGAATACTCTTCAACTCTCATCACCACAGAAAGGGATGCTTATAGAGCTGTCTGATTGATTGATCTCACTTCTCATTAACATTTTTTTTCCAAGCTACAAAATTGGCTTTCCCCATGAAGATTAATATATACTTTTAATTAACCTTTAATTCTTTTAATTCATTTACTAATTAGTTTAATTTTTGTGTCTATGTCTTTTTCATGTTAACATAACATAGGTATTGACAGTGATGTCTCCGACTGCTAAAATTATATAA
Source organism: Gastrolobium villosum (assembly GCA_032173675.1). Taxonomy (NCBI): domain Eukaryota; kingdom Viridiplantae; phylum Streptophyta; class Magnoliopsida; order Fabales; family Fabaceae; genus Gastrolobium; species Gastrolobium villosum. The sequence continues at coordinate 54,089 of JAVKPL010002629.1, read as the reverse complement.
ATAACACCTTATTGTAAGACATCACAATACCGTGTACTTCTTGTTCACGATTTTGCCTTAGTCTTGTTTGATGTCCATGCCTTTGGGAAAAATATCATTTTAAAATATAACTGCTGCTGCAGCATTAAAAAATTGTAGTTCATGCTCACATATTAAGAAAATTACATAAAAGTCAATTATTAATATAAGTCTTTGTCCGTATGTATGAATTTACTAATATAATTTCAAAAAAATTGCACTAAGTCAAGTACCAAGTCAATAATTTCATAAAATTAATATTAAAAAATTAAATTTATATATAAATTGTACTTACTATTTAGTGTCTACGACCTTATTGAAAAAATATTAAAAAAGAACTGTGACGAGATCATGGGTGAAATGACTTAACACTTTTCCACAATTTGTAGTGTACCATTTCAAAAAATTAACTTAAAGTTATACTGAATTAATAATAATAAAATGTAGTAATGTATAAAAAAAATGAAGTAGCACTGCATGAGTAAGAAAAAAAACGTTAAATTTCATTTCCTATCGATAACTTGAGATTTGCATTAAGGAAAGATTCTTTTTTAACTAATAATTAGTTAAGTCAATCAACAATTAATAAATTATTTTAAAAAAAATAAAAAAATTGTAGGACCAAAAATTTATGTCATTAATTTTTTTTTCGTTTAGTTTAGAGAATATAACTTGTGTGCATCAATTTGTGCAAATATTTCCTCAGACAATTGGAATACATTGATGAGTCACAAAAGCATAGGAGAAAGTCATACAAGAGATAATCATAGGCAATGTGTTAATTTCCATTTTATTCATGAGGGAACCCTGAACCCACCATTGATGTCTACTCAAAAGAAGCCTTAGTAATATCACGTGTCAAGAAGAGAAAAAAATTAATGAAAAAGGAGGCGATACATCATATATCTTATAATTAACTACATCGAGGAGTATGAAGAGAAAAAAATTATAAATAAATTAAATTTATTAATTAATTTAGCGGCTCTAATTTAGTAGTTATATAAATTATTATATTCAAGTGAAATTACTGATTAAGTTTATAATACTTGTTATTTAACTAAATTATTTAATAAAAATTCTAAAAAGATGAGAAAAATTAGTTAAAGGGTAGTAAAATTAAATAAATAATTAATTAATCAAGATGTTTTTTTTTTTTCCTTTTAAATGACATAGAGTTGTGTTATTTTAAGTGAAGAAAAGACACAAATAATGAAAGTCATAGGAGAGAAGATGAGTGATTTTTTTGAATGGGAAAAATGTTTATGCAATTAATGCAGATAAGTTATCTGCGTTTATTTTCAGAACGACGTCGTTTTGGTATTAAAGTCTTAAAAAATTATAAATATAAAGACTATTATATCCCTGAAATAAATTCAAATTACAAAAACACCATGATTTTCGCCCCAAAATAACGTCGTATTGTGCTTATTACAAGTAACTTATATACGGCAGAAAAGTGAATCCTTTTTAAATTTATATTTATATAAAAATATATTAGTTTATGTCTTTTTTTTTTCGGTTGAAATGACACAAATTTATATCCTTTAAAAGAATAAATATTTTTCGCTTAATAAATTAGTAATTTAAAAGACACTTTAAAAAACTTTGGATTAAAAATAATTTTCAAACACAACATAAACTAATTTAAGCGCACAATTAAACTTGCTTCATACTGTTTTATGAAAAAATTATTAGCGTTCAACACGAAAAAGTCATGTATTAAAAAAAAATAAAAATCAATCCGTATTAATTTTAAGAAAAGAGCTGATAATTATATGAGATTCTATAATCTCATATAGTAGGAGATATTTATTTCCTACACTAAACACATAATGTGGTGGAGCCTATGGTGGCATGATTTTTTTTTTGATACATGTCAAAAAAGATAATGATTTCCCTAATTATATATGGTGAGGTATTTTATCTTTATCTTTCTGTAATCCGTAGACAAGTATTTATCCGTACTCTTTCTAAAAAAAAAAAGTATTTATCCGTACTCTAAATATGAACATGGTGGTGAAATCTGAACCAGTAATCTTTCGTTAAAGGAGGAGCCATTAGGGAAGGAAGTACAAATGTACAAGTGCTATATTATTGGCACTAATTTTTTTCCGCTGTTCGTTTGTATTTGGTTGCGCATTGCGCTTTTAACTAATAGGATAGGACAAGAAAAGAAAAGTTTGACTGATTGGCCATAAATTAGGGCTAGTTTTCTATAAATCATATTAAAGAATCGGTAAAGAACTATTTTGAAAAAACAGTTTTTTGTTACTAAATCGGGTGATGATATGAGAATTGTGTTGGGTGGCAGGAAGAGCAAATGTGGCTTCCAAATCTGAAGGCGTCAGGGATTAGAAAGGGAGGAGGAGGAAATGGATTGGTGGCGGTGGCTATAGATAAGGATAAAGGAAGCCAACACGCTCTTAAATGGGCTGCTGATAATCTTCTTAGCAGAGGCCAAACTGTTCTTCTAATCCACGTTTTGCATCGCCAATCCTCTCCTGTTTCCAGTAAGTCCTTTTCTTCAACTCATGGATTCGGACAGACAAATATTACTTATTTTTCCACTAACTTGTTCATAATCAAATTATAAGACAGAATTGTGTCACATCATCATGCAATAGTTATTTGGGTGCACTTGCACTAGTTGTTTGGGTGCACTGATCATGATGCGATTCTTACCAAAACAGGGGGAGATAGTGCATATGAATATAAGTATAGAAATCTTTATCTAATGATCATTAAAATACACACACACACACACAAAATATGTTGGGTCCACGTGGACTCATGCGAAGAGAAGAGAGAAAAAAAAGAAATACACATTTATGTGTGTATTTTGATTGACATTAGATAAAGTTATTTGAAATAAGTTTAGAAGAAAGTTTAAACCCATATAACTGTATCTCAACACAAAACTCTCTTGATCTTTTTCAAATGCAGGAGGAGGTAGCCATGCCATAGTATGTAACATCAACAGTTCAGATGCATCTCCACAGAGACACCAAATGGATAACTCTACCAAAGATCTGTTTCTTACATTCCATTGTTATTGTACACGCAAAGATGTAGGTTCGACAGCTAGATTTCTCCCTTGGTTTACGTTTACTTTGTTAAGTACTTGGATATATCACACAGCAAATACAATAATGATATTTTATGACCATGATCAAATTCCTTCCTCTCTTTTTATTCAGATTGTAACGAACACCATGTAAGAAATTCTGTACATATATTTTTCCACATTGCTTACTGCTGTTAAATATTTTGTTAGATACAATGCCTTGATGTCCTACTTGAAGACTCTGACGTGGTGAAAGCAATAACAGAATATGTCTCTTATGCTGCAATTGAGAACTTGGTGGTTGGTGCAACATCAAGGCATGGTTTTATTAGGTAAGGTCCTCTATCTCGAGTTAAATTAACCAGAACCCCAGCAAATTTTAGATTGCATTCATAACTATTTTAAAGAGAGTAATTCTGATACTAGCGGACAGGAACAAACATTATGTTTGCAGAAAAAGTATCCTTTGGTGGATACATATTGCCAAAGGGAAGCCAACAAGAGGAGAACAAGGCAATGTATATAGCATAAAAAAAAATAAAAAATCACTCCCCGTTGAACCCGACTAACGAGTGTGGGGTGGAAGTAATACTTATACATGACCTTTCAGTCACGAAAGAACAGCTTTACCACTATTGTGATTCGTCCCCTTTAACGCAATGTATATAGCATATATGGATAAAATCCCAAAAGAGTCTCTAGTTTGTTAAGTGCGGATTTTGAACCTTTCTTTAAGTTTACTGGCCATTTCTTGTGCAGATTTAAGTCATCAAGTACACCAAGCAGCATATCAAAGGGGGCGCCGGATTTCTGTACCGTGTTTATCATTTCTAAGGGGAAAATCTCCTCAGTTAGGAATGCTTCTCGTGCAGCCCCACATACCTCACCACTTCTGAGCCATATAAATAATCTAAATAACCAGGATGGAAATCAATCTGAGATGCCCTCTAGACGTATAAATTCGAGAGGTTTGTTTCTGGGAAATACAGATTGTTGGGGAACTATGCTCTTGCAATTTTAATCATGTTTTGATCACATATATGCTGCAGACAGGACATCAATCAAACCTCACAGCTGGATGGATGAGTCCATTAAGTAAGTCTTATATAAATTCTTATATAAATCCATTGTTGATATATATAAAACCATTAACGTAAACTGCTTAAATTTTTGGGTTGAATTGGTTCTTTACATGATATCAGAGCCTCGGTGTACAAGTCCAATGGGCTCTCGTGTGAGGGGGCGTGTTGAGATATATAAAACCATTATTGTAGCCTCATCCAATAGCTTAAATTTTTGGATTAAATTGGTTCTTTACATCCATTCAAAACAAGCTTTTTGATAATCATGTGAAATTTTCAGCAGTGATCCATTTGGTTTCATGGTCGATGGCTTAAATTTTTTATTTGACTTGGTACTCAAAGTGAAAGTGTATAAAATCGTATATCCTTTCTGGGGGAGGAATGGTGCTATCAACCTTTATATGACCTTAGACTCAGAATAACATCGTTTCCGTGGTTCAAGCAGGTCACCATTTGCAAGAGGAAGAGGCTCGAGTGTAATGTCATGCATGGACTACGCAGAATCAGATACGGACATATCATTTGTAAGCTCTGAGAGGCCAAGCAGTGGATGTTCATCCTCTATTTATGACTGTATTGACTCGGGCAGAACTTCACGAATTTCCACCAGTTCAGATCATAGAGTTTCTACTAGTTCAGATCATCGTAGAGTTTCTACTAGTTCAGATCGTAGAATTTCTACCAGTTCAGATCGTAGCTTTGGATCTACCCGATTAGGACTCAAGTTCCCTGAGCCCGGTTCACCAGATACGTCGTTTTCACATGAAAGCAATGGAACATCGTTTTCATATTCATCACAGAACATGGTGAGCACTCTATTTTATTTTTTATATTTTTATATATTTATCGTGACTTCAATTGATTAGATATCAATATCTTGCCAAAATTAAGTATAATTAGATAGCTATATCAGAATATATCACTCCATTTCTAAAAATATCTCAAGAGGATTCGTGGCATGTCAAGCCCTGGTAAGATTCTTCGCTTTGCATCTAATTAAACCACATGCTCCACCGCTTGTGCGGGCCCCGTCAATTCCTTTGAGTTTCATTCTTGCGAACGTACTCCCCATGCGAGATACTTAACGCGTTAGCTACAACATTGCACTCGTCGATACGCATAGTGCCTAGTGTCCATTGTTTACGGCTAGGACTACTGGGGTATCTAATCTCATTCTTCTATCAATTAATCAGAGGACCATCCAATGGCTTGTAGTGAGAAGCAGTGGATACACTCAGTTATGCTATTCACATTTAGGCAACAACCTTCAGCATAATCAATATTAAAATTTAGAGCATGTATAGACCATATCTTCAAGAAGTCATTTTAATCATATAAATGATCCCAAGTAGAAGAGGACTAGTCTTGGAGCAATGCTAAAATTGTTCCTTGTGACTAAAAGGTTACGGGTGAATTTGAGTATAGAAACATTTGCAAAAAATGCACGAGCACATAAGATCATCCTCGCAATTTGCCCATTTTATTTGTGCCCGAGTAGAACCAAAGATACCTCATGATTAAAGGTATCAACTTACTTTTGCTAAAATATTTAGGATGAAGCAGAAGCTGATATGAGGAGGCTGAAGCTTGAGTTAAAGCAAACGATGGAAATGTACAGTACAGCATGCAGAGAAGCACTTACAGCACAACAGAAGGTAAAATCTGAAAAATAACTCCTTTTTTTTTTTTTTTTTTTCAAATGTGTTATTGCTATTTCAACTGGTTCTACTCTTTTGTTTCCTATAGTTAGTGGAGCTGAACAACTGGAGACTTGAGGAAGAAAAAAAAATAGAAGAGACACGATTGGGCGAGGAAGCAGCGCTGGCAATTGCAGAGAAAGAGAAAGCAAGAAGGAAGGCAGCCATGGAAACAGCTGAAGCAGCTAAGAAAATTGCAGAGGTGGAATCACATAAAAGAGCAAGTGTTGAAGTTAAATCTCTTAAAGAAGTAGAGGAAATGACGAAGCTATTGGACAATCTAGCCCAAACTGATGAAAGATATAGGAGATACACTATTGAGGAGATTGAAGCAGCCACGAACTTCTTCTCTGAATCTCTGAAAATCGGGGAAGGAGGTTATGGCCCTGTGTATAAATGTTACCTTGATCACACTCCAGTGGCGGTCAAGGTTCTACGTCCAGATGCTGCTCAAGGGAAGTCACAGTTTCAGCAAGAGGTGATCAACCAGAACCACTTTTGTGTTTTGCTGTTTTACTTCATGCAATGCTTCCATCACAGCTAAGCTTGCCTTTTTATGAGACCAAAAAAAAAACAATATTAATCTACTTCCAATGATAGAGAGGCAGTTATGGATCAAGGATAAACCTAAAAGCGCAAAAGCAAGGCTGAACCAACAAATGACCCTTGGAATAATTGATTATTGTTATTATTATTATTATTATTTTCTTTGAGCATGTCGAATCTTCACAAGCTTGGCCCATTTTAAACTGATCAGATGTGGTACCCCTTTTAGGTACATCTAGATTGAGTGCATCGCATTAATGGGAGTATTACACATCAGAGGAGAGAGATAAAATTTGACAAAGAATTCTGAGTGACATGTAATGTTTCCATTGATGAGATGCACTGAACTTTTGGTGCAACAATAGCACCAAAGAGTTGAGGGGTAACCTCCCTTTGTATGTTAATTCGTTCTAGACACATAGATATGGATCACCCATGTTAATATTTTTAAAAATGAAATGAACATAGGGTTACTACTGTGAGAGCCTTGCATGTGTACCATTGTAATGCCTAGAAATTGAATACCAATTCTGAAATATCCTTTTAACTTGTGGAAGCGAAATTTCTTATTCCTATGCAGGTTGACATACTTAGCTGTATGCGCCACCCTAATATGGTGCTTCTTCTAGGAGCGTGTCCAGAGTATGGCATATTGATATATGAATATATGGCTAATGGAAGCTTAGAAGATTGTCTCTTTCGAAAAAGGAACAGGAGTGTTCTGTCTTGGCAGCTGAGGTTCCGAATTGCTGCAGACATAGCGACGGGCTTACTATTCCTCCATCAGACAAAGCCTGAGCCTTTGGTGCACCGTGATCTGAAACCAGGCAACATTTTGCTAGACCAGAATTATGTAACTAAGATTAGTGATGTTGGATTGGCAAGGCTTGTCCCTGCTGTAGCTGAAAATGTAACACAATGCTGCATGACATCAGCAGCTGGAACTTTCTGTTATATTGATCCTGAGTATCAGCAAACAGGAATGCTTGGTGTCAAATCCGATGTTTATTCTCTGGGGGTCATATTTCTTCAATTATTGACAGGCAAGCCACCAATGGGATTGGCTCACCATGTTGAACAATCTATTGAGAATGACACGTTTGAGGAAATGCTTGACCCTTCGATCACTGACTGGCCTCTTGAACAAGCCTTGTGCCTTGCAAAGATAGCTGTCAACTGTGCACAACTCAGGCGAAAAGATCGGCCGGACCTTGGCATAGAGGTGTTGCCAGAGCTCAATAAATTGAGTGAGTTTGCCGGAGAAAATATGAGTCTCATCTTTTTAGGAGGCACTAGTTCTATTGCGCCTTCCCCCAACCACAGTGAAGCTTCCATGCAACAGGTTTCTTTATATGACAATAACTCACATTACATTGGACCATAATTAAATAATGCTGCTTAAGTCATAGTATTTGTTGAAATATATAAAATCATTAATGTAGTCTCACCCAACAACTTAAGCTTTTGTGTTGAATTGTTTGTTTACATGGTATCAGAACCTCGTGTTCCGGGTTCGATTCTCACCGCCCCCAATTTCTTAAGTGGGCCTGTGCATTGTCCACCCTTCGAGCCGTGGGCTCTCATATGAGGGGGCGTGCTGAGATATATAAAATCATTAATGTAGTTTCACCCAGCAGTTTAAGCTTTTGGGTTGAATTGGTTGTTTAGAGTAGTAATAATTTTGCAGGAGGTAATGAGCGACCCGCGGCTTGTACATTCAGCAAGCTCATCAACTCCATCAACGCCCACAGAAGCGAAGTCTTAAGCAGGTTTAAATAAATATATATAGATATTAAATAGAAGAGACCTCACTCTATAATGTAGAGTAAAAGCTGTCTGTTTCGATGAACATGCAGGGCTCATCTGAACAGAACACTCCGGCAGAAGAGGAATCAAACCAAAGTTTGTTTCCCTGGCTGAAGCTGATAATACATCCAAGTTATTCAAGATAATATACTCACACAAAAAGTAAGGCATTTGTTCTAGGCAAGTAAATTATCCTTCATTTAACTTAGATCCCCATGAGTGCGGTTTCAGAACACAGACATGGGCAAATGATAATCCCATTTTTTGTAATATGTAAATATGTTAGAGAATGTAAATCGTGCAATTTCTATATTCTGACGAAAAGTACGACCCTTCTGTTCTGCTATTATATCATTTTTCTTTAGAAAAAATATGCAACAAATATGACTTTTCATTGCAATGCATGAACAAACACTTCAGACTCCAGTATGGTATGCAATGCAAATCAAAGTCCTCAATCAACACAACATACAAAGAATTGAAGAATACAACGAGTTTGTTTCCCCACAGTAAACTTTAGAAGCTTCCGCTTAGGCCAAGACGTATAGAAGTTCTCCTGTAGCACCTGCCACGCGTGCTAATGGGAACATAAAGCACAAGACTAGATGTAGTTCTGTTCAACGTAGGAATAGAAATTTTAACACAGATTAATTTACGGGATAGGTTATATTACCTGTCATTTTTTGCCTATCTTTATCTATCACCCTCCAATAACACCGTTAGATTATAATCTCAAGAAGAGATGGAAAGACAAATGTTAGTTAAGATTCTGATCTAACATTATTATTATTTTAAAGTGATAGAGAGACAAAATAATAAGTAGAATAATTTATTTATAAGTGTGATTTCGTCGAATAAAAAAAGGTGTAAATTCATTTTTCTTTATAAAATATATTTTTAATGCGATGATCTTTTTTAATTTAAAATTTATAAAAAAAAAATACTTTTTAATTTTTATGTATATATTTATTTTTGATTTAGTCTTTGTAAAACTAAATAAAAAACCAATGTTGTATTTAAACTAAAAATATTATATCCTGATCCGTATAAAATATTCTACCTACTTTTTTATGTATATTCCACCTATTTTTTTATGTATATTCTATCTATTTTTTTCAATATTGTTAGGATAGAATCTCAATTAATCTTTACTCTTTTTTTATTTTTGATATTCTAATTTAATAGTATTAAAAATAAATAAGTAAACTAAATATGAAAAAGAAAGATATAATATCTTATTAAGATAAAGTATTTTTTCATATTTAGTTTACTTATTTATTTTTAATACTATTAGATTGAAATCTCAACTAATCTTAATATTTTTCTCTGCTTTTGATATTTTGATGTATGCTGTAATAGGTTGAAAATGAATAAGAAAAGTAAGCATCAACCAAAAAAGTAAATATAATATCATATTCTTTTAATTACTATAATTTCTAATTAAGTCACGTCAATTCCACTTCGTTACAAGACAGGACACCATTACATATGATTATACATAAGAGAATAAATTAGACAAAGATAGAGACCAAATAGTGGTAGCTGATAATAACAAAATTGAGTAAGTGAAAGGAAAAGACAAAAGGGAGAAGAAGATAGAAATAGAGAGTTAGAACTCGGTAGTTGGCAGTTGGCACCCTAAAATCAAATAACGTGGCAGACATGCATGTGCTACTTACAGTAAATGGCTTTGGGACGTGTCTGCCAACGCACAAAAGGGATGTTTCTCGTTTCAGTGACGTGTCTATTGTTAGTGTTTTTCTTTTAGTAAACATTTTAAACTTTCTTTCCATATAAAATATGGAGAACTAGGGAGCACCCTCTGTGATGTTGTTTGTCATCTATCTCTGGAAAAGATACACAACTCTTTGTAGAAGAATTAATGGGGCAAGGCCTAGAGCAGAAGACCCGACCAGAACCCCAAGTCGAAATTCAGGTTCTTCTTTCTCTCTCTTGTACGTGGTGTCCGTTCGGAAATCTTACTTTTTTCCCACAGTAAAATTTCGAGTTTTAGGGACTGTTTGTTTGTGTTTTAGTTTTTTGTTTTGTTCTTAAACCTGTAGAATTCATATGGAAACTAGTATTTTTTGTGTTTTTTAGATTGAAACAGAAAATAAAAATAACTCAGACATGTTTTCTAAATTTAATTAAAAAAAAGACAGTTACAATTTTAATTTTTTTTTTTTACAAAATAGGCTTACCATTTTTTTAATTTTTTTTTAAACAAAAACTTTTTAAAAAACATGAATCAAACGGAGCTAGTTCTTATTTTAGGGTAATAGTTTTCTTATGGTGTAAAAGATGTGTATTATCTCCCACACACATTGGTACAGGTGGGTCCAATTTTAGGGGAAGAAAGAAGAAAAAGTAACGTGAGACTCATCTTGAATTTGTGTGTAGGAGATAGATTATATTTTATGTAACATAAGAATAATAAATTCATTTATTTCAAGATGAAAACTATGTCTGGCCATTTCAACTAGTGGTTGTAAAAAATAATGCAGGAGAGAGGGGATATATTTTTTTTCTACAGACCAAAAGTTGGCAAGGAAGAAGCTCATAGCGCTGATGATGTCCAGCGTTTCTACATTATTATGCGGCCAGATTCCGGTGAAAGGACGGTGGAAGAGAAGCAAGAGCTCGACGCGGGCGACGAAGGTGCCAAGAAAGGATCAAACTCACCCGGGGAACATGGCACTTGCAGCCAGGTGAAAGTTGTCGTTGCTAGGAATGGATTATAGGATTAAACGGCGAATGTATTATTACAAGGATTTATCATCTATCATTTGACATGACCACAAAATTTTTTCAAAATTTTTTCTACCCACATCATTTTGTGGGGGGTGCAAAATGAATTTCTAATAACTATTATAAAACCCTTATTAGAAATCCCATAACATATAGTCCAAAGGAGATAGGTTTAAATAATAGGGAAATATTTTTCTTATCTTACATAGTATAGTATTATCTCCTATACTCACATTTTTCAAATGGGTCCCACTAGAATTTTTTTCTTTCACCTCCAACTTTTTTCTCTCTCCTATTTATTATTTGAATAGGAGATAATATTTTTCTTATGTAACATAATAAAAATATTATCCTCAAATAAAAAAGTTTGATATTTGTCATTTTAAATAACATGAGTTATGATTTTTGTTTAATTTAAATTTTAAATAAGATAATATTATTTTGTGTCTTTTAAACAATTTTCACTTAAACAATTTTATTTTAAATAAAGAAAGATATTATACTAGACATAAAATAAGTAATCTGAATAAACTGTGTCTTATCTTACAAGTAACAATGTAAAATTGAGATATTTCCTTCAACCGAGTGTGTAGGAAATAAACATTGAAGAGAAATCATTGTTTCGTTTGATTGTAATGGGACGGAAAAGCCTTCCTGATCCGAGCGAGAAAAGCCGACCTTACTGGGGTTTTGTAGAGACGGTTACCACAAAAGCAGATCATCTGAAGACTGCCCTTAAAGGAGGTAAAGTGCACATGCTTATATACAAATTTATTTGCTAATTTAAGCTCATGTGAGTTTTTTTACCTGATTCATATACGTTAAACTAGGGGCTTTGCTCGACTCGAGTCTGAGTTTACATTTGGTTGTTGACATCAACCTTGAACTTAGGCATCAGGCTCCAATTCAAAAGTTCGGCCGTAGAGTCTCTCAAATTAGTCTAGTATATTATTTTTTATTTTTATTTTTTTTATTACTTAATAGTCCTCTCTTTTTCCTTAATCCATTTCACACCATTTTATTATGCTGTTTGAATATACATTAAATTTATGAATATTTATAAAATTATTAGTATCGTTGATTTTTGGTTAGATAAAATTTTGTTATCTTGTTTTTTTTAAACAGGTTAACAACATGCTAAATCAGGTTTTTATTTTTGGTGTAAATAAGTCAACCCACATTTATATATTTGTAACAGGTTTACTCACACATTTAAACATAATCTTTTACTATCAAAGTTCGGTTCGGTAAGTTAACACTCCTACCTTAAAGAAGTCATCAGTCATGTCATGATACTCTTTTTACATACAAAAAAAAATCATATATATGAAAAAGATTCATGTTCGTATTATCCGGATGATACTCTTCCATAAATTACAACTACATTTTATAATGTATATATGTATATGAAATGATATGTTGAATGGCATTGGTGGCAGGGGAGTATGAAACTTCAACTAGAGGACACAGACATAATGGTGCTGCGAGAGCGGTAGGAGAAGGCATATACCGGATTTTAAGGCACATGGGAGAGGGAGGGAAAAGAAGCCATACCCATTTGATCTACAAGCTAGAATTTCCACCAGAAAGTGAGAAGAAGGAGCCACAGGAATCACTGAACATTGAACGCGAGGGTTCATTCATAATTCAAATAAAGAACCCGGAAAAGGCAGAATCAGGTGTCATAAAGAAACGCAAGGCAGTAGTCTTCCCTGCCCACCTGCAAGGGCTTCTGGGTCATGTCAAGTTCGGTCCAGCTGATCCTCCTGACTTTCTAAACTATGAAGGATGCGAATTCTTGCTCATATCTGCTTCTGACCATATTGAAGATGAGTTGGGTCTCGAGCTTCTCACGGAAGATGCATCCTGCTCTGATCTCCTCAACACATTTGGAGACTCATCTACAACTACAAGTCCCCTTCTCAAGGGAACTTGGGCCTGAATGTAATTAGTTATCTCAAAAGGATTGGATTATGAGAGAGTGGTTTGTAGATAGGCTGCAATGCAATGCATATGAGTGTTGAGATATGCATACGTGGTCTACATTTTGACATTTACATCTTTTTTTACCCCACTCATGTGTTTCATGTTAATATCATCATTTGCTGTGTTGCAACATGTAAATAAATGCCTCTGGCATGCTTAGAATACGAAAGTTGCATTTCTGTTTGACCTTATGGGGATAGAAATGGGTCGGAGCAACATTCTTTTCCTTTGTAGCCTTTGCAATATGCCATTCTGTTCTTTATGGGTCATCACTATCACTTCCTTGCCAAGTATCCATACCTAAAGCACAAGTAATATGGTTCATCAACTCTTTATGGTTTTAATATGAAATTATACCAATCAGGGAGAAGTATTTGTCTTTTTAAATGACATAATTTATGTCATTTCACTCTCACAAATATGTGAGACCCACACCTTTATATTTTTTGTATCAAATTATTTTTAATTTATGTACTGTATCTCTTATCTTTAAATTGACACAACTTTACATCTTTTAAAATGATACACATTTTTTCCATCAAAGTTTCCATAGAATTCTTGACATCGGAAAAGACTCCCATCGTCAACTCTTTATGGTTTTAATATGAAATTATTGTAGACATTTTTTTTAACATTAACACCTATATTTTATGGAAAAAAATATCTATCCTTTTTAAAAAGATACAAATTTATATCATTTTAAATCCTAACCGTTGATTTTCATCCATAACAGTTATAATATATTGGGTCAAACTTAATGGGCCAAATTTATTATTAATTAATTAATAATTTTGATCTAATATATTATAATCATTGATGGATGGGAATCAACGGTTAGGATCTAAAATGATATAAGTTTCTATCATTTAAAATGACATATGTTATTTCCATATTTTATTCATCTTCAATTAAAATTTTTATCTAAATTTATGTATTCATATTTTATTCATCTTCAATTAAATTTTTTATCTAAATTTATGTATTTTTCATGCTAAATTCGTTACTCCAAGTTAATTAGGAACTATTAAATTTTGGTTTTCGATAAAATTTCCTACACACAACATTTTGTGAGGCCCACACTTTTTAAAACAAAAAAACAAAATAAAAATTTGAGTCATGCAAAAATATATTTTAATATTACACAATCTTTAATTAAAAATATTGTACGACCATTAAATTTATGTAATCTCAGGCACAAACCCTAAACCATTAGGTTTACCGGAGCTCAGAGGATCGTAATCCTTGAGTGTAACTAGGAGAAAAACGTTTACGACAAAAATTCACCAGGAATTTGATTTTGATATTGTCCAGAAATACGAGTTTATGGCATGAAAGACCAAGTGATTGGATTTAAGGTAGAAAAGGAAATGCACGTCCTAATTCAGTGAACAGAGCAAAAATGATGGATATCTACTACTCGGTTCTGAATTTTGATATTCCGAACTCGGTTTGGGTCAGGGTGATAAACCAACCGGTTCGAGTTGTTGAACTGTTTTAAAAAACCGGTTTGGTTTGGTATATATATAGAATGGGTTTTTGCAGACCGGTACGCGGGTTTTAGATTTACAGGGTTTTAGGATACGAAGAGTGAAGGTGATGGTGGAGGTGAGTAATTTGAGAGAGAAGAAATTGTTGTGGTTGTGGTTGTGGTGTGGTAGCATAGCTCCTTATCCTTAATATCAACATGTTATCGAAGTTGCACTCAAATTCCTTTCTCCCAATTGCGCTTCCACGCCAGATTCAATCTTCTTTGTTGAACAGTAACTGCATCACATTCACACATCCACATCCTCCATCTCAATTCGAAGTTCATTATTATCACACAAGATTAAGAACGAGAAGAAGATCAAATTGCCGTTGTGGTTCTGGTTCTGGTTCTGGTTCTGATTCTGATTCTGTTTCGGAAGGTCGTATGGCTGTTTCAAGTTTTCTCCAACAATTCGGGGTATCAGAGGAAGATTCCCTATCCATCGCATCAAACTCACCGGCTTATCTGAACATGTTGATGGAAGGTGTCAGGGATTTGGAGCAGCTGTGGGATTTCGATTCTGATTCCGATAAACAAGTCGCGGGCTCCAACTTCAAGGAGAAGCTTCTTCATATTGCTTCTCACAAAGGTGACAAAGGGAAAGTTGCATACCTAGAGAGTCTGGGATTCACTCTCTCTTGGTCTATGAATCTCGCTAGATATCTATCTGATGACACCCTTCCCTCTCTCATGGACAAGGTTACATATATGAAGCAACTCACTCATTGTGATGAATTCCTTATCAAAAATATTCGTCGCATGATGCTCCACTTATCGATTTCAATTGACGAAGATTTGCAACACACTTTGTCCTTTTTCGAAAAGGTTGAAGCTAGGCGTGGAGGTTTAAACGTTTTGGCTTCCAGAGATTCAGCTTTCCATTCTTTAGTTGAATCATTTCCCCGTTTACTTTTGTTATCAGTGAACAACCACATGACACGTACTGTGGATTTCCTCGAGACTATTGGAATCCCCAGATTTCGTATCCCAAACATAATATTGGGTTTTCCTCCCATTCTGCTGTGGAATGTTCAAGTCCTGAAAACTAGAGTCCTGGCCTTGAATGAGGTATACATCAATTTTATTCTGCATTCAATCTGCGAACTTTATATGCACAAAATCCTAGTTACTTACTGTAAGGTTTAGAATTTCTTTTTTTCTTTTCATGAAACCTGCATTTTTTGTGCTGTCTTTTTCTGAACTGTGCATTTCGATGGATTTTGTCTCTCCTCCCTTGATTCAAGTAGTTGCACTTTTTTCCTTCTTTTCTCAAGGTTTTTACTTCTCAATGCTTGAATCAATTACTTAGCGGAATTTACCTTGCTTTAATGTACACCTTTTTGCAATTGTGACCTTTCATTGCTCTTGAGATGATTATGATGGTGATTTTGATATCATAAACACTTCTCTTTTGCTAGCATAAGTACTTTGGGCTTAGAATTAAATGTCATCACTATGTTAATGTCATTTGCTACCTTGAATTGATTAATTACTCATATATTCTTTTGTAGATTGATGTGGTTGATAAAGATCATGTCAAGTTATTGCTAAAATATCCTTGGGTCCTATCTACAAGCATTCAAGAGAATTATAAGGAGATCCTTGACTTTTTAGATTCCGAGCAGGTATGATTCTGCTGGATCATGAGTTCTTGTGTCCAAATGATATTGGATGCATCTGTAGCTGTATTTATGAAAGTTGACTTATCACTAAAAGCAAACTGAGGACATTAATTAGTTTGAATTTTTTTTTTTACATTAAAATATTAAAAACAAATATGGTGTGAAAAATTAGAGGCTGTCAGATTTGGACTGCACCACCTGCAGTTCTTTTTTGAGCTGCAGGATACAAAGTCATATACTCGTATTTGCTACCACCATAAGATATACTTCTGTAATATTAAATTTAATGCCTGAAGGTGCTCTTTGTCAATTTTAATAAGGCATCAAGTCAACCGACCCCTGACCTTTAATAACAAGGAGTTGCAATGAAACAAGTTATTGGGTTAAAATTAATTCAAGATAAACAGAAAAATTTTATATTCTCACATAGCAATGTTTCGTGGTCTGGAATCAATGCACTTGCACAATCAACTTATTACTACTGTTATTAGTACTTTTCTGTTAATATAATGATCAAGAAAGTGAGAGAGAGAGAGAGAGCTGAACAGTGTTCCGTAAAGTGTTCTAGTACAAGGCAAGCTTTATTTAGAGAGCAGATCACAGTTGACTCAGTATTGAATCTGTTACAACAGTGTAACTACCTTCCTTAAAGGAACAGAGAGTATAGTCTAGTATAGTCACTAGTAGAGTAATCATACTGACAGTGCAGCAGCAATCAAGAAAAAATAGATAGTTGCACATACAAGACAACCGTAAGACACTATGCTAAGTATTTATATACTAATAAATGAGAAAGTAACTATTCGTCCACCAATCTCCTCTTGATTATGTAATCAGTTATTTACAATGTTCATGAATTTTAATTAATAAGAGCATTACTGATTTTCTAACCAAATAAGACAATCTTTATTGTTCTGTTTCTTCAACTGCGTAGAAGTTGGGAGGTGGGACCACGAGCTATGACAGTATGACCTTTATTTTACCTTTGGCCTTATGGGGAGAGCTTTAGCATGCAGTTTTGTGCCAAAATGTTTATTTAGAAATTCAGTGCAGTTAAGTCATTAGACTTCCTTTTATGTAGATTTGTCTATGTCATATCCATATGATTGTGGTTGGTGACTTGGTCCATTTGTTGCCTTATTAAGAATTCAATTTGTTCCACGTGTATATGCTTGTATCTTTTGAAAACAATGTTTGGGGTACTTGTATTATGGGTGAGTGGGTAGGGAAGTATATTTCATTAATTTGACTGGAAGAGTGATTTATAGAAACACGGGACTAATAATTGAATGCTTCATTATAGATTCCTAAGACATGGATTGATAGTGCGATCAAAAGCCAACCTCATCTATTGGGTTGTTCAACTAGCAAGCTGAAGTTGATGTTGGATCACATTTATGAACTAGGAGTTCAAAGCAAAAAGTTGGATCGAGTTATTGCTAAAAGTCCTCAACTACTATTACGGAAGCCGAAAGACTTTCTACAGGTATTTATTCTTTTTTGCTTTGATCAAGTGTATGATATGCCTCACAGATGTTATAAAAAATAAAATTATTCATGTGTCTTTGATGGGCTAGGATTAGTGGGCCCAAGTTAGCAATGCAAAATTAGTTAGTTAGCTAGTTTGTTAGAGAAATTAGTCTAGAATATTCCTAAATAATAGGATATAAGGAGGGGGTGTGGGAGTGTGAGGGAATATGGAATGTATTCAGAATATGGAGTGGGGTTTTGGAAAGGATCTCTTGGGATCTCTTTGGCCTAGGTATTTGGCTATAGAGTGAGTGAGGTCTTTTGGTGTTTAATTTCTGCATTTTATCTTAAATTAGTGTTTGTAATTTCTTGATTTAGTCAATACATTGTTATAATTTTCTGGGTTCCATCAATTGGTATCAAAGCACTACAATTCTGGGAGTGTTTGTGATCAAAAAAAAAAATAAAAATATCGAAGATCTGATTCAGATCTGAAAGAAAAAAAAAAAAAAAAAAGGAATCGAAGAACAGATTCAGATCTGAAAAAAAAAAATGATGAAATTCAGATTTACTGCTGTTCCAAAATTCTTTGGAGAAGAAGGAAATGATGCTTGGGGATGGCTGATCGATTTGGAACAATATTTCCAGATTGAAGGAATCAATGAAGATCAAAAATATAGGGAAACGGTAAGAGGGCTAAGAGGGAGTGCATACAACTGGTATCAAGGTTGGAAGTGGTTGAATCTTACAGCAAACTTGAAGAAGTTTGAGAAGACGTTCATAGAGAAATATTTACCAGAAATTTTATTGATAGATGGTGTAGAAACAGGAGACATAGAAGACAAAACAGATCCAAAAATAGAAGAAGATGATGATGTTGCAGAAAAGGAAGAAATTACAAAAGAAGAAAATGCAGAAGAAAGAGCAGATCGAAACTCAAAAAAAGAAGCCAAATATGATGGAGAGGATAGATCCAAAAAATCAGAAGATGAGAAAAAAGGAAACGCAGTAGAAAAAAAAGAACAAAAAAAGAATAAAAACGCAGAAGAAGAAATTGAACAGAAAAAAGAAAATGAAAAGGAAAATACAGCAATAGAAAATGCAGATGCAGATCTGAGCACAATAGAAGAAGAAGCAGAAGCATATCGCAACTCAGAGGAAGGTGGTGGCAGAGTAGAAGAAATCAGTGAAGAAGAAGCAGATCGAAGCCAGGAAGAACACGATAAAGAGGAACGTCAAGAGGATGAAGAAGACCAAGTGCCGAAGACGAAGACGAAGATGGATTTTGATAAAGGAGAGGGGATAGTTGCAGAAAACAGGGAACACCTTGAGCTGTTGGCGCCACTTAGACACACGATGGAAGAGATGATGCTAACTGTTGTTCTCAGTGGAAGGAAGGAAGAAATTGGAGATGAGGTCTGTCTGCAAGCTTTGACAGATTTGGAAGGCAGGATGCTGATGGCGCAACGAATCGTGGAGAAGGATGCAGGCACGATGACTCAAACGCTGGATGAAGGAAGTGGATCTAATAATTCTGGGCCTGGACTGAACCTTCAAACACGGGCTGCACCTTTGGGCCGTACTAATTTCAAAGGAGGGAAAATACATGGGGGTACTAAAATTACATTGCGATTTGGGCTTAATGATTTTACACATGGGTCCAATTCAACAAAGAATAACAGGGGAGTTGGGCCTCACTTATGGCCCAATAAAATAAACCCTTCCAACTCAATAAGAAGAAACAAAGGAGTTGGGCTTCTGTGGTCCAACAAACTAATGGAATTGAAAATGCCACAGTGTTCAAAATGCTTCACACAGTGGGACCCAGGTGGATGTTCAATTATTTCCCCTATCATCTTCTTCACCTTGAGGACAAGGTGAATTTTGAAGGGGGAGTATTGATGGGCTAGGATTAGTGGGCCCAAGTTAGCAGTGCAAAATTAGTTAGTTAGCTAGTTTGTTAGAGAAATTAGTCTAGAATATTCCTAAATAATAGGATATAAGGAGGGGGTGTGGGAGTGTGAGGAATTATGCAATGTATTCAGAATATAGAGTGGGGTTTTGGAAAGGATCTCTTGGGATCTCTTTGGCCTAGGTATTTGGCTATAGAGTGAGTGAGGTCTTTTGGTGTTTAATTTCTGCATTTTATCTTGAATTAGTGTTTGTAATTTCTTGATTTAGTCAATACATTGTTATAATTTTCTGGGTTCCATCAGTCTTCATTGAACAATGTAAGTTTTTGAGATGGTTCATGACTGGTATTAGAGCTCTACGACCAAGTGGTCTTGAATTCGGTCCTTCCTGCCCTCATTCTCTTAAATAAAAAGTAATTGAAACTAAGCACAAAGTAGGTGGGCTTGAATATTATCCACTTTTTATGTCCAAAGGACTCTTGTGTGATGACACATGTTAGAGATGTGTTATAAAAGTATAAGACCATTCATATGCCTTTAATCAACAACTTAGGCTTTTGGGTTAGTTGATTCATGACGATATGCATACCATTAATTTTAATCATGGCTGTTGCTAGAGGAGGTTAGTGATAGTTATGTGAATATTCTTTCTAACCATAAGGTAGGCCCTTTCTGGTTTGTAGGTGATAGAAGAGAGAATGAGGATAATGAATATGAAGGAAATGTATTACAATGGTAATGTTCATACAAGAAATACATGAATTATATAGACATTGAATGATAATATCTAGAGCATTAGAGGGGCTTCTGGTGTCTCCCAAATACACACACTTACTGAATTCTTAACTACCTATCTATTATTTATTTCTCCCATTTATATTACTAACTAACCACAACATAATTGCTTATATCTAACTGCAATCCCAATTTGAATGTGTAAAGAACCAAATCAACCCAACAACTTAAGCTTTTAGGTGAAGGCCAGATGAATGGTTTTATATTATATTCCTCAAACATGTCTCCTTTCTTAGAGACTTTTCCTTGACTTTATTATCTCTCTACATAATTCATCCGATAAAATTTTCTGTTCTACTTCAGAGCTCTAATTCAACTTGGGACTTTCAGTCCCGAAGCACCCTCTAAGGTTGCCCGTACTCAATATGGTTGTTACCAAAAGACTTGTTGCTGATTTGTAGGCCTCTCCACTTCTCATTCTCCTAACATGTGTTTTATGTGCAGTTCTGGTTAAGAGACAGTAGGACAAATCATCATGACTTTTTCTTTTTTAGGCATTTTTTTTGAAGTCAAAACAATTCATTTTTACCATGGCTATAGTTGAAGCTTTACTGAGGATATGTTTGGATTGATGGAAAGGGATGGAATAAAATGACATTAATTGCCATTATTTGGATTGTTTAAAGCGGCTAAGCCTGAGTGAAGGTTTGAGGATGTGAAAAGTTTAGATGACCTGAAAATGAGAATGGATATTGATACCCATACGATATACCTGCATTTGTATTTTTGACTTATCTCTATCTTTTATTTGTTTTTTTGAATCTGCTGTTCTTGCCCCACCAATATGTCAAATCTCAATACAATGCACCCTTTTTTGTTGATTGATTCTTCATTATTTGATCCTACCTTCGACTATTGTAGTTGGTTCATGATGTTGTTGTCTATAAGAAAAAAGTTCTTGATTGAATTGTTACTGTTTTTGTTTGTCATAGCTGCAGATAGGTATTTATTATACTTATTATTGCTACTTCATTTAATTTGTTTATAAAATAAGCTCTTGCTCATTGTTATGTGCAGGTTGTTCTGTTCTTCGAAAATATAGGTTTTGATAAAGAAACTATAGGGAGAATACTTGCCCGCTGCCCTGAAATTTTTGCTGCCAGCATTGATAAAACTCTACAGAGAAAGATTGAGTTCCTTGGTGGGGTTGGTGTTTGTAAAACTTACCTTCCTAAGGTTATCAGAAAGTATCCAGAAGTACTTCTGTCTGACATTGACGAAACTTTACCGCAACGGTATTGTTCTCACTCATCATTTTTATCTTTTGTTTACTGTTGTTCTAGTCTCATTCATATGTGTTGACTCTCACCCAATCAATATCTAGTACATTACCTGGGCATCTTGTGTCATTTTCTGGCAGTGAGTATCTACTATTCTATAATAGTTCTTAATACTTTAGATTTTAGAATCATATAAACATGGTAACGCTCTTTTGCAAGTTTCAGTTTTCTCTGATCATTAGATTTTTTTTTTTTTTTTAAAGTTGCACGAAAACATAGGTTGAATTTCCATTTTCTTCAACTGCATCGTGACCAATGTTACATTGCATCAACAGAAAAGTGAAACATGAAGTGTTTTTCTTCTCACCTAGATTGATTGAATGATTGAGGTGTCATTCTAGTTATTGTCTTAGTAACTTGATCTGTTGATGTTTCTGCAGGATAATGTACTTGATGAAGTTAGGGATTTCAGAGAAAGACATGGCATTTATGGTACGTACATTTTCTCCTCTCCTTGGGTACAGTATAGAGGAGGTTCTGAAACCAAAAATAGAATTCCTGGTAAACTCAATGGAGAGGCCACTAAGTGAGGTGGTGGACTACCCTAGGTATTTTAGCTATTCATTAGAAAAGAGGATAAAGCCAAGACATTGGGTGCTGAAAGGAAGGAATATCGAATGTAGCTTAAAGGATATGTTGGGAAAAAATGATGAAGAGTTTGCCAGTGACTTTATGGGTGTCGGAGGGATGCTCGATCATCCTCCTCCTCCATCTTCTCATGATAGGTTGTAAATATCGTACTTAGTACTTTTCGTTGCCATTTCCCTTCAGAAATTCAGCTTATCACAACGGATACTTTCGGGTCCCTTTTAAAAGAAATTGTTTTCCTCTATTTTCAATTACAGTAAAAATCAATCGAGTTTTTTAAAAACAAAAAGTGGACACCAAATGAGAAACTATTATATGATTAATAGATGTACGTTTTTATGATCTCTGCAAGCTGCTCCGACCTAGCTTTATTCACTCTTCTAAGTAAAAAAGACTCTAGGACGGGTTGATTTCATGATGAATGATGAGAATAAACGAAGTGTTCGGACACCAAAATATTAGGAATTATTGTTGTTTTTTGTTTGTTGGTACTTTTCTTTGATTAAGTAATCCCACATTTTAACGAGAATCTTCCTTTGATTATGGTATTTTTCTTTGCGTATTGTGTCCTATTTTAATAAGTATTTAGGACTACATATTCTACATGCCATATGACAATTTTTGAAGGAAGAACATTAGTAGCTAAAGCTTTTAATTGGGAGACACGACCCTCTCGAAGTGGTTACCGCTTTTCTTTCTATAAAATTTATATTAAAATCCCTAAGATTCTTATCAACTGGAATGGGAAGCTGCCATCTTGGATGATCCCTAGGAAGTAAGTTCAAGCATGGCTTCTAACAAGGCTTCAGACAATGAACTTGACGCCATCATAGAAGCCAAACTATGACAAGAAGATGGAAGAGCTGAAGTAATATTAAGATATCAAACTAATTGCGATTCTGTAAACCAAGAACTGCGCTGTCTCAACGATGAAGTTTAATTTCCTTGTTAGGAAGGCGTAGACCCTTGGGGAGCGGAATTTTATTTTATTTTATTTCTCGCTTTCATCATATCTTGAAATTTTTGAAAGTAGAGATAGCTACTATTAATCGTAAGAGGATACAATACAGTGGTATGATTGGTTTGAATCTATTCATGGCCTGAAATTGTTTACATTCATGAAACGTATGAGATGCTTGGCATCCCTACAATCTTGTATCAGCATCTGAAATGGTCTCTTATCTGGAAAGTCATGCTCAAGGTAATTTAAACTGTAAAACATAAAGCGTTGAAATCTTGAATTTCCAAGTACCCTAATACACCAATTTATTTACATTCCAATTTTAAAATGCCAATCTACCATACATCTTCATAGTTCAAAAACTATCCACAGTAATTTATATGAACGCACAAATGATATGGAATCTAGTGTTAGTTTAATACTTAAAATAATGACGGGGATCGGGGTGTTAGTATCTCCCGTATGTTAAACACAACATGCCCATTGTCTATCATAGTGCAGTACTCAGTAGTTTTCAATTGGATTAAGTCTTCGCCAGGATATTAGATAGAGATAGAACTAGATGTCTGCTGATATAAAAATTCCAGAAAAATGAATCCTATCTTATGGACCAGCTCGAAAAATTCCTTAGATTAGTTAATTGGGTAAGGAAGTATTTAGTTATATAATTCCTCGAGAAAAGAAAGGAAAAATAAATTGTATAATGCAGCCAGGTTTAATCCCCTCTCCCCAAACAAAAGAAAAGGATACAATTATTCTATCATGAACAAAATTTCTTACATTTACACAAATCTGCCACTAAATATACAGTAGCTATTGTTCCTCATTACAGCCAACATTCATTTGTTGGAACAAAACGAAATCACTTTTTAAAGTTCCCAGTGATATCCATAGTACAGCACAAATGAAAATCCACACCATTAGATCAGGGATGGAAAAGCATCAGATACGAGCAGCAAAAAATCTTCATCCAAGTAAGGCTAGTAAAAAAGGGGATCACTACAGGATCAATGAAAAGCTTCAGCTTTAGTCCTCGGTACAAAACTGTTTCTTCCTTTATCCTGTGCTCGTTGATCTGGGCTCACTGAAAAAAAATCTCAAATTCAGGGAAAATGCAAATAACAAATACCCAGCTTTTATTTGCAATCTGAAACCTGCATTTTATAGCAGGAAATAATAGATAGCAAAAATAAATAAATAAATACTGTTACAAATTTTACCAGGATGTATTGTTACTACTATTGACTCTTGGATGGATAAGTAGCTTCCACCACTTTGACTTATCCAATAACCACCCTTGAATCTTTAACAAGTTTTGGTTGGATCCTATCAATTTTTTCTCGCTGAGTAACATTACTATTTATTAGCAGCTATAACTTTTTTTCTTTAGGGAAAACAGCCAAAGATAAATATCATGCATGCCTCAATTAGAGAAAACATACCAAAGATAGCCATGTATAATCATAGGAAATAGAATCGACAAACCAACATCTGAGACAGACAATATGTTTATACAATCAACCCTCTCGTCCCTAACCACAATCAGGCCAACTATATGCTTTTTTTTAAATAAATATATATATATATATATATATATATATATATATATATATATATATATTCAATATCAGGACACTACGAAGTTAGAGAGCCTTCTGATCCTTTATATCATCTTGGGAGTGGCATTATCTAAAATGTAGCCCCTTTATATGCATGTATACGTAAGAGAAGAATACGGGGGAAGAAAATACAAAAGGAACTTAAATCAAATCAATCTTCAACAGCATTTTTAGGATGTCAAGTGATAGTCATCCAATTTGTAAAGAACCAATTTCCGACAGCGGTTCGCAGGGAGAAAGGGCCGGCAGCAATGCATAGACGACCCAAGAACAAAAGAGACGTCCGGAAACTGACAAAGAAACAGTATCCGGAAACAAATTGAAAAGGTGATGAACAAAGGGTTCACCAGAGAAAATAAGCAGATTAAGTTTCTCTCTTTAGGCTCTAGATACCATGTAGAATAACAATTCAACCCAAAAGTTTAAGCTGTTAGGTGATACTACATTAATGATTTTATATATTTCCAACACAATTAAACAATAACATAACCATTAGCATGAAAAGAAGGAACAATATCACCCCTTTTTTTTAATAAAAATAGAGAGAGAGATAGAGGGAGAGAATTGAGTAAAGCTAGAAAAGAAAATCTAGAAAGACTTTACATTTGTTGTCAAGGCTCCAGACAATATCGTTTTCTTTCCATCATCACATCAACAAAAGAAAAATACTCATACAAAATTAGAAGAACAATTGAGGAAGTTTACCATTTCTTTGTCTTAGATGGTTTCATTCTCCCATTTCCAACAGATGAGGAAAAAGGCCTTTTTGCAGAAATTTTGGTCGATGTCTCATCCTTCTTCGTAGTAGATATCAAAGATGAGTAAAGAATAGCATCAACAGCTTCACGCCGCTGTTTCCTTTTTGAAATTTCAGCAACTTTACTTTGATTCAGAGCTCTAACTTGTTCATCTGCATCTCTCTTTTTGTGACAGCCTTCCACTGACGAAGCAGAAACTTCTGAACAACTACTCCTATCCCCTCCAAAATTCGTAGTCAGTCTTTCCGATTCTGAAAGTTTTGATGCCTTAAGCCCACCACCTGTCTCCTCCATTGGATGGTCTAAACTATTCCTTGAATTTTGAAATTTTGATTGCCTCTTACCCAGTTTTGCCTTTCCCATGCTAATCTTCATTTGATCTTTGCCTTCTCTTCCACCATTACAAACCTGTTGATCTAACATTGTAAACGTATCATCACTGGAGCTTCTGCTTTCACATTTTGCAACTAGACATGCCTTATCCTTCTTGATGGAAATACACTCATCTTCAGAATTCCTTTCCTTACATAGAGCACCTTTTCCCAGAACAGAAAAAGTATTCTCATCCCCATTACCCGTATTCCTGTCCTTTACTTCAGAAGCAACATATTTCTTTTTCCTCTCTGAGGTATCTTTGTCATTAACCAAATTTTTTGTAACATTCTGGCCACTATCCTTAACCTTTTTCTCATGCTTCGGTGGTCTTACATGATTATCATAATTTTCAAGAAAGCACTTATTATTAGCTGTTTTAAACATTGAATGATATGGCATCTTGGCTGTCATGATCAAATTTCTTTCTTTAGCATCCTTCACAAGAGCAGCCCAGTTATGGTTTGTCTGTAAAGTTCTTGCATTACCCAAAATCCAAAGTGACAACTTGGCCCTTGTTAAGGCAACATTCATCCGTCTTACATCAGCAACAAATCCTATAGAGCTTGAGTTGACTTCAGATGCAGCAGTGCCTGAAAGAGCTGCTCTTACAGTAGAAAGTAACAAAATATCCACCTCTCGACCTTGGAAACCATCCACAGTGTTAAATTCGATGTTGGCTATGCTCGAAGATCCAAATGCATTAAGAAAACGAGATCGCAGAAGAGAAAGTTGACACTTGTATGGAGTAATAATGCCAATTCTTCCACCAATAAATTCAGTTGGGTACCTTAGGAGGCATTGTATAGAGTTTCGTAAGCAAGCATCAAAACAAACAAAAAGTTTAGAGTCGGAAATGTAAGAGAGAAATGGGCAGTATATTAATACCTATTCTTGAAAAACCTTAGTATTTCAACTGCAGCATCAGCTTCATGCTCATTACAAAGCGACATTGCACCAGAGTTTTTCCCACGAACTTCCCGACCATCAATGATATCATAGAATACATAAGGCCCAAGGCTCTTGGTCTGATGAAATGGTGCTGATTTGCTAGACATAAGGCTTCCATTTAGTAACTTGTTGTCATAGAAATGCAACGAAGGAAACTTGCATATCTCTGGATGCATTCTATACTGCCATTGTGAGGAAAATCATAAAGGAAGGGATTCAGCTTTCAATCATAAAGCAGGGCAATGTAAAATACAACACTACATGCCTACTAAACAACACCAACATCAACAAAATATTTATTCCAAACTAGTTGGGGTTGGCAGGTTGATGAACCCAAACAAAAAGCAAGAAAAGATTATAGAAAAAAGAAGAAAAAGAAAATGAAAATAAGAAAAAAAATAGAAAATAAAAAAATAAGAGAAAAAAATAAATAAGAGGAAAAAAAGTATATTAGAGAGGAAGAAAAATAAATGAATAAATAAATATAAGAAAAAAGGACTAAAAAGGGTTATCTAGAACATAGGAAAAAATGGGTCTACCCCTACACACTGCTAACAACTTCAACAATCATGAGCTGCAAAATATAACCTGTAGAGTTTTTAGGAAAAAAGGTTATTACATAATATCAAAACATGGTTGACTAAGTGATCTATAGTTCAATCCTTACCATCTCTCCAATCGTATGATTGAATTCAGTACAAAGTACATTGAGTTTTGATACATAGGAATTCATACGACAACCTCCATGACTCAGGTGCAGGCCATGGAAGGCATTTACTATATAGAATTTATTTATTGAAATTTCCCCCTTAAAATTCAAGCGTTCTCCTTCAGCTAAATACCCCAAATGCAAGTATAATGGTACTCTACCACAAAAGTTTCTTTTAAGGTTCTGAAACTAATCAAAAGAAACATCTCCCAAATTCAAATTCAAGACACTCCAAAGATTCACCAAACTCATGAAAATGCATATTCCACATGGAGATAGTGGTCAAGCAGTGCAAAAATAAATGAGTAGTTACTAATAGAGTAAGACATCAGAACAATATCCTATGGATGTTTTTTATTCTATCATTCAATAAACTTATCCCAAAATAGGATCCCTTTTATCTCTTGAGTATCTCGAGTCAATCCTCATTCCTCAATAAGAAATAAAGTTGCATCTCACTCAGCATTTTCTGTATTGTTTGATCCAATCATACAACAACAACAATAACTACAAAGCCTTTTCTTACTAGATGGGGTCAGCTACCTAGATCAAACAACACCATTGTCTTCTGTCAAAAACCAAAATATTCATATAGGTCATTTAGAATATGATGGATGCTCTTAGATCCACTTAAATATACAGCATGCAATGAGGGTTCAAACTAGTAGTTTCCAAAGCACATTTTAAGATCATATCCAGTGGCAAACCATGTACCTGCTCAGTAAGCATAATAACAGGATGCCCAGCCTTTTGTAAACGTTCAAACATGCTGCACTCAAAAAGAAATTTACTTGCAACATTTGAGAGGACAGTTGCAGGAAGCTGCTTTGGATCGCCAACCTTGAATAAATTAGAAAGCTCAGTTTAAGCCCTATACCAGGAGTTTGAAAAGTTTTTAAGTTAGTATTCTTACCATAATGCATTTGGTTCCACTTGACTTTAAAAGCTGAAGAGGAATCAGAGTAGCAGGCTCAAGAGCCTGTAGCAACAAAAATAGGTCAGAAGGCAAAAAAGGAAACTAGAGGATAGCAGATAAATTATTTATACCAGAAAAAAGATTTATATACTTGGGCAGCTTCATCAATTACAACAGCATCAAAGAGAGTATGCTCAGACGGACCCCCAAACTTAGAGCTTAACATTGTCTCAGAGCAAACTCCATAAAGATCCCCACCACAGCCACTTAATGTAGTTACGACTATTTCGGCATCCCTTAGTATAGACTTCCGCAGCTTATTCCTAAGAGTCTTGGTTTCTTCATTGGCTTTTTTCTCCTGAGCCTGAACACTACAAAGATCTTTATATATGTGCCTTTTTTGTTCATACAGCTTGCGTAGCTTCATTTCAATTTCTGCATCAGATATTACTTTCTCATCTCCCATATGAGAGTCATTAGGCTGATGACTTTTAGCATTAGAATTCCCATCCCTTAAGTTAGCACGCTTGGCTTCATAGAACCTAATAGAATCAACTAATTTTTCCAAATTAGACCGCAGCACTGATGTCGAATCTACCCTCATATCATTCTTCCCATCATTTGAATGCATCCTCTCTTCTGCCACACGTTGATCAACAAGTGTATCAATAAAGAATGGCAGTGAATTTGGATGGACTGTTTTTGCATTTCCAACCCTTACAATATAAGGCTTGTACATTTTCCCATTACTTCCGTAAAGACCATGGCTAGAAATTCTTGACACCAACTCATCCACTGCAGCATTAGATTGAGCACAGATAAGCACTCTTTGTTTCACGCAATTTCCACAAGATTTTGAAGAACTTTGGACATCATCACTCAATTGTCTAGCCAAGGCTGCATCCTGCCATGCCCTCGCAATGGCAGCACTCTGGCTAATCTTTGGTCTTGAATAGGTAGAAAATGAATTTTGGTTGAAGTTTTCATCTGAAGGATTTTTTAGCCAATTCATCTTCTGTGGAGGAGAAGCTAGAATGGCGCTGACAATTGCACCAATAGTTCGCGTCTTCCCAGTTCCTACATTTAAATAAGCATACATGTAAACTTATGAGTTGTTAAAAATCATAAGTACAAAATTTATAAAATCTTTAAAGTCAATAGAGTGCTTGGGGTGGATCAAGTACCTGGAGGACCCTGAATAAGAGATAATTCAACAGTTTTCTTTGGTTTAGCCGTTCCAATAGCAACACTTATTGCTTGAAGTTGACTGACATTAAATGATGACCTCAGAGTTTG
The DNA here is from genome assembly GCA_032173675.1 of Gastrolobium villosum. NCBI lineage: Eukaryota > Viridiplantae > Streptophyta > Magnoliopsida > Fabales > Fabaceae > Gastrolobium > Gastrolobium villosum. The sequence goes on along the minus strand of JAVKPL010002629.1, from coordinate 24,364 downwards.
CTGCAATGACTGGCACAACTTATTGAGATCTCCTTCTTTACATTCATTAAGACAAAAGGAATCGTTGACAGGGTTTAAAATGTGCGGAAGTAAAGGGATGCCTTTTACTGATGACAATGCATGAAATTCTCGAATTTGTGGGGTAATGCTCATTATACGGTATGCATGCCATTTACTTCGCTCAGTGAGATTCCTTCTAGCTTGATTTAAACGTGAAGAACCATTTTGAAAATAAAACCTGATGAGAACAATACTTGAACTTCTTTTATTGTCCTTCTCACGTCTTTCAACCTGCAAACACATATTGACAGCTTTAGCATGACAGAGATTTGTTTGGTTCCCCTTTCTTAGGTTGCAATGAGGAGCAAAACCACATTGGATTAGCTTTTGCCACATTGGGGAGCCATAGACATCCTTGGCTAAACTATTCTATTAAATGCAAAGCTTGTTCACAATCATATGAATCCAAATGCTAAGCTTCTACCATATCAGGGGGAGCCACTTTCGAACCCCGGAAGATACAAAAAATTAGTTAAGAAACTAAACAACTTCACACTTACTCATCCAAGCATCTCTTTTGAAGTAAGTGTGATAAGCCAATTCCTAAAGTCATCTTAGGAAGAACAATAGGATGTAGTGATTTGTATTCTAGTGTTAATTAAAGAGGCTCTAGGAAAATAACTTATCCCCAAAAAATAAAGGTCACACTCGAATTGTTGGATACTCAAATATTCATTGGTAGGGTCCCCTAATAATAGGAGATCCACTTCTGAGCATTGTATATTCATTGAGGATAATCAGATATCTTAGGAAAGTAAAAAACATAACATAATTGCAAGGTCAAGTGCTGAAGCAAAACATTAAACCACGGCATCAGTTAGTTGTGAACACATTTGGCCCAAATAAGTTCTTCAAGAGCTAAAATTTGGAAAGCCTATGTAGATGACATTCATTTGTGATAATCAAGTTAACTGCTTATTGCCTTTAATCTAGTGTTTCATGAGAGGACTAAACACATTGACATAGACTGTCATCTCATCAGAGAAAAGATCTTAGATGAAGACATCGCCACTTATTTCATTAATTCAAATGACCAGCTAGCGGATGTTTTCACTAAGTTTTTAGAGGTCTTATGATAAAGTTATATAAGTAACAAGCTTGGCGTATACATCCTATATGCTCCAACTTAAGAGAGGTGTTGAAAATTATGTAATTAGTGGATAGATTCATTGTATAAGCTAACCAGATCATGTATTTGCATTAATTAGGGTATCAATGATTTTATATGTATTACTTATTGTTTATATAGTTCAGTCTCTATTGTGTAGTTCAACACAAAAATTCATCATGTCTCTCATTTTCTCTTCCCTTATATTTTCCGCCTACTCAACCATGCATGGCCTAAATCAATTAACTGTCGGACTTCATAGACCTTTGATATAACTCTTTAGATGATAGCAATGACACATGGATAACGGTATACCTTTCCAACCATGTGAACATCGTGAGAAGATTTTTGTGGGGGATCTTTTGTTAGCAAAACAAGGTCATTTTCTGAAAAGCTCCTACATGTTGCAGAATCACCATCATCATGGACAAAACGAACAAGATGGAAATCATCAACTCTCTCCACTGACATCACAGAAAGGTTTCCATAAAACATCTCCTCCCATGAAGACATCTCAAGAAAAGAATTTTGCATCTGCGCTTTAAATTCCTCCAAAACCAATGGCCGAAATATCTCCACATACTGTTCAGGTGATTGAAAATATAAAGGAACTTCCTTTAATTTGTTAACAGTTTGGTTTTCATCTTTTCTTGAGGATGACAATCCAACTGTCGCAAAATAATTTATTTCAAGAATAGATTTATACCAATCATCCAACCTTGGTGGCTTGAATCTTTTCACTCGGTCCTCTAATTTATGGAGACAACCGGATCTGTTTTCATGAGGCGTTTTGAGTTGAATAACTTGTCTTCTAAAAACTGAAGGAGGCTTTGGTACGTGCAACTTCATACGCCCCACAGATTTCAATGCATTCTGTAGCGGAACATCTTCAGCATCCCGAAAATCACTTGACATTTTATTACTAGTACTTGGCATAGGGTCACCAGTTTCGGGAACTGTGCTGCTGCAAGTTAAGTTCAAATTTTTATCACTGACAGCTTCATCCAAAAATTTTGTCAAATTGACCCTATCCTTAGATTTTGAGCTTACTTCTCTCCTATGACTGCCTGGGCCTTTTGAATTAATAATCGAAGTGACCACAGGTTTATCATGCAAATTACTAGAGTCGTATTCCTGAGAAGAAAGTTTGAAAACTTCAGTAAAAGCCTTTTTCTGAACGGTCTCCTGCATTTGCTTTGAAGTTTTCATGTAAGAAACATTCTGTTTAGCAAGGTCAGTAGCTGGTAAACTATTACCAGCATCACGTGACATTATATTGTCATCAGACATGTGGTGATCTGTCTCACTAACTGATAAAATGACCTTCTTGGAAAGAAGGTTTGGTTCCACTTCATCATCTGAAAGAATAATTACACTTTCAGTATCTTTTTTCCCGGTCATCATTTTAGAGTCCAAAATTTGCACCCCTGTATCCTCCATGGATGAAGAACGAAAATCTGAAGTATAACAGGTCTTCTGAAAAGGCAAGTTTTTAGATACCAATGATTTGGGGTTCACATTTGCCTCCTGAAAATTATGAGAACCTTCCCCAGATAGAGAAACAGACAGGCGAGAAACTTCTTCTGTCAATTCTTCCAAAGTATAACCATCTTAATTGACATCACAAAGCAAAAACAAAACAATTAATGACATAAAACTCACAGAACCATGCAAGAAAACATTCAAACAAGATCCTAATTAAGTACAAAATAAAACTCACCGGTCGAAATAAGATTTTCAATGTTCATGATTGTTGACACACAATTTTTATTACAAGAACCTTTGAAAAGATTTAGTAAATACGTTACTGCTCGCTTCCAGTAAACAATTACAACTTTAAGTGATGACTTTCCCCATTCCATGAGATCATGAAGCCATCTGAAATCAAATTTATTTTGTACCAGCATTGTGAAATTCCCAAGATCTTTACCTCCTACTAGGTGGAGTTTATCAACAAGAATGGGGAGAATCTCGAGTAAACGAACACAAGTCATCTGAAACAACAAGGAGCTATGAAGGTGAAGAACTTGCTGTCTCTAAAACCAAGATGTTGATCTGAGAACTATAAAAGTAAAGAAGAAGCTATGGTTTTTTATAAAACAAGAAATTCATTGAGATGAAGAGAAAGAATAATAAACAGTGAAGTGAGGAGTACAAGGAAAAGCAAAATAAAACCCAAATAAATGTGATTAATCATGCAGTGATATATCAATTACTTAATTGATTTTAACCTCAATTCTTAAATCAGCAGCAAAAATTGAAGTCTCAAATCATTGACAACAAGCAATGTTCCTTGATAAGTTTTGGACAGTAGATATATAGAGTTCGTTACAGGCTGTTTAAATGACAGGTTTGGTGACAAAAAAGGAACAAAAATTTCATAATTGCATTCCATCAAATAGTAAAAGCATTACAAAGCGCCATGATACAACCTACATGTTCATTTAAATAATTACTAAAAAACACTAAACAGTGTAAATAACCAGGGGGCCGGGGGGGAGATAATTCACTAAGAAGAAAAAGAGGCAAGATAATACCTGGCTAAGATTGTAATCAATAAATTCCTTTCCTTTCACCAGGAACCTACAGAAAATAGGCCATGCCATTCCAGCTAGTAAGTAAACAAACTTTTCCTTTGTTTTCAGTTCAACATCGGAAACATGTTTATCAATATCCACAGGCAAAGAATCAAAAGCCGGCTGCTTCAAAAACCCGCCTTGTGAAGAGAATTTTGGCACCTTTAAGTCACTATGCGTGCTTTCAGGCAACTCTGGAGCAGGTAGACCCCAGTCTTTGAGTAGTTTGCATAAAAGAAACCAAAAATGATGTAGAGTATGAAACTTCAACAAAACAGAATCCAGTTGGACCTAGCATGAAAACACAATGGTATTAGTAAAAATTGCAAAAATAAAGGGAGTCAGGACCATTAGACAAAAGTCAATTTACACCAACACCTTATTTCAATGGCATGAAGAAGCATGTCCACAAAATCTAAAGATCAAATTCACCGAATATAATTGGACACAGAAAGAACTTGTGGCTTCAGAGCTACATTTTTAAGATTTTCGAAGAATAGGGAGGCCAGAATTCTGTTGCAGTAAGTTGAATTTTGCAATTTTCTGATGTATTTGACTAGAGGAGATTGCCCACCACGTCAAGGGCATATATTTTCCCCCAACAAATGCTACAAGAGTGTGTTATGGCTTCTCACTAGGGGATCCACTCATGGCTGTTCTAAGGGAGTTTACATTTCTAGGATGCAAAAAGAATGGACTGTTTCTTTATTGAGTCATTTGGCTCCTGTTTCAGAGGATCCTTATACTTCTCCTAAGGTGCACTTCTCTCTTCTCTAATGAAATTTCCTTTCTACACAGACAAAGGGTGGGCACCAACCACATTATTATCAAGAAAACATTTTCAAAAACATTACCAGTTTCATTGCATGTTTGAGGCCCAAAATAGTTGCATACAGTGAGGGCATGTGAGAACAAAGAAACTTCAATCCACATGAAAGACCCCGGGTATCTGAAACTTGTTCCAACATAGACTTTCCAAATTGTCTAATATCCTGCATGGGAAAAACAAATTATGCATATTGTAGTCGGCTGTATTCCACAAATACGAAATAGTATGAGAGAAAAATCATCACATTTCAATAATAGGGTAATAGACATGATCTACAAGTTCTAGACAATTTTGGCATATTACATCATTTGGATCCAAAAGTGAAAGGATCAAGCTTTCACTCATCAGTGGTTCCCAAGTCCACTGACTTCGAAGTTCTCCTTGTCCCATCTGAACTAAAAAATGTGCAGTTAACCTGAGGTACAACTCCAGATTAATTAGTAAAGAAATTAAAAACCTACTTTTAACTTGAAACCACAAGATGCTCAAACTTTGATTTAACATAACATAAAGTCAAGCTGGTGTTAGAAACCTGATAAATGTTCTTATTAAAGGAAAAGACATAGTCAACACTTCAACTGAGTTTTTTGATTTGTTTCCATCTCCACCATCATCAGATCCAGTTGGAACCTTCCACCCAAATGAAGAGGAAATTTCAGCAGCATAAGATGAAAGGCAAGATCCGACAGGAAGCACCACTTCTGCACTATTCTCAAGTTCTACCATAGGAAAACGAGATCGTGCCCAGAAAATAGCTTTGGAAAATGAAATTGGAAGGACAGCAGGATTGATATCAACTAAAACATCAAGCCACAACATTGGAATGCACATCCACCCTTGGCAATCTTGAGCAGTCATTCTACTCTGCACTCTGAATTGACTCCAAGAACTACTACTACTCTTCTCTTCACCATCTGGACTAGTTGGCAGCCAAATATCATTTTCATCATCCAACTCAATGACCTCATATGCCATGTCACTATCTGTGCTTGGATTTGTGCAGCAATTCAGCACTGAATATATTAAAGCAGTAGCATCTGATACTATTATAGTCTGTACAAGGTCAAATGCAGGTTGCCTTAATGAATTGTGAAGCGACGAGTCCTTCAGAGATGACACAAGGGCAGGTCCCCTGTCCAACACAAATGTTGAGAAATGATTAGTTAACTACACTAATGAATAAAGGATTAGCCCAAGTATATCATAAATGCATCGCTTTGTGGTTAAGCTCATCCATATTATATACACGGCAGCAGTTTTGTATTGAGTTCTCAGACAGTTCGGTATGTACATTCACATCCATACCTTTTATAAATATGGTACCTAGCCCCTACCTTACTATTGTGGCAATGGAAATGCAGCATTAAAGAAGGCTCATTATTGTGCTTCACCTCATCAAAATCACTTTTAGGTTTTCTCCTGGTTTTCCCAGCAATAAGTAGAATGCAGTAACATGAACAAGCTTCAAGGGATGCTCTAAATAGGGAATAGGATATAGTCCTATCAGGATGTCCACTATACAGATAAAGAAGTTATAGGAAAGTGTTCATTTGCTCATAAAGTTTTAATATGCCTACAAAAGGATCCTTATCTGTAAAAAAGATACAACTTATACTTTCAGTAATAAATATTATTAAAGGGATTTCCATGTGTCTTGGTAAATAGCAGAGTTTATATCCAGTGCATGACTGCATTCTTAGTTGTTTGCTAGAATGATACCTAGCCACTTATTTCTTATATCTTTCTTGCTTTTGCCCTACGTGAATTGGTGTGAAAGCCATGCAAAGATGTAGAGCAGAATACAATGAATTTTGGCATCTGCTAGAAGATTTGCACATGCAATTCACCAGCGTAAATCAATATCAATGTTCTCTTACACTAATCCACTGTTGGATAGAGAGTTTACAACATTGCATTCTATCTGAACATTAGCACACAATATATACTTTCAAAAGAAAATAAAATAACATTTTGATCACATACCTCTACTTGTTTAAATTTTCCAAAATTTAGCATGCAAGATCAACATGATGGTTACTTACAATTCAACAGTCCAATCAAAATCACGTTCTATTAAAACTTGTTAGAAGCTGTATGTATATTATGTCAGCAAGTATTACACTAAAGTAAATGGATCCTGAACATATAAGTTTTTTCATGAACCAATTTCTCAAAAGTTTAAGTTGTTGGGTGAAGGCACGTGAATGATTTTATTATATCTCTAACACCCTGCCTAACACAAGAACCCTTAGGTCTTTGAAGCATGGATAATGCCCAGACCTATTTACCTTGTGCTAAATTTAACTCTTTTTATTAGAAGAAAACGAGGCAGCACTGATTGAACTCCAAACCACTTGGTCATAGAAGCTTTGATACCATGTCACGAATCAACTCTCCCAAAAGCTTAAGTTGTTGGGTGAAGGCACATAATGGTTTTGTCATATCTCTAACATTCATTCAAAAATCACTTTCTTTGCGGAGCTATTAGTTCAATTCATTATCAATCTACAAATTGGAGATAAGACTTCTTTTAAAGATTTCCGGAATTCTTTTCTAGGAAGTAGGACGTAGTTGGCTACAGCTTTACTGCAAATTTATACATCCTAGCTACTATGTTCTGTCAAGTTTTATTATCTATTTTAAATTATCTTATATTATGGCACAAGAAAATAACATATATTTAGTTTCTTCACCCACTCTCTGGCTATAGAGCCATTTACTTTTGCTCTAAAGTTCTATCCAATTCAGTTAATTTCTTAGTTCCAAATTTTTGCATTATTAAATTGAAGCAGGGTAAACTGACTTCTTTTTTCAGCAAACACCGACAACTCAGTTACTAATTTTAATTTCAAACCCAGAAGGGGGGACTGACTACATACCACATATGCGCACACTCAAAAGGAGGGCAAGGCGGGTTCATCTTGTAACCTCGGTGTACAACAAGAACTGCTATCTGAAAAGACAATCTTGAAATATATATTAAATATAATTAAGCCAAAACAACTTGCAGTGTCAATTACTAAAACCAACCAGGCCACACATTATATACAGCCATCATGCAAAAATCTAAATGTTACCTGACATGCCAATTTTCTTGTTAGAATGCTGAAGTTACTGCTCACTGGCACTTGATGAAGGAGAAAGTATAGAAAATGCCTACGTTGCTTTTCATGCTCCCCATCTTGCAATGCTTCAAGAGACTGGAACATGGGATCAAAGTATCAAACATCTAAATAATGTTAACACAAGAGCAAGCCCTCCCTTTTCTCCCAATACACACACACACACACAAACAACAAAGAAACAAACACCAGATCATGATGCATACATGCCTGTAGAAAAGGTTGGAAAAGACCAAAAATATCTTTATGGGTTTTCTCATTGTGAATATGGAAGCATTGACCAAGTAGAGTGTTACGCATTACACTTGGAGACAATGTAGACCTTAACCAAAGCTTACAACCTTAAAACAAGCCAGAAGAACAAAAGAAAATGTCAGCCAAACAAATATAAATTAAAAATAAGACCCTTGTAATTGGAAAGAGAAAATACACACCAAGCATTTCGAAGAGTAGTCTCAAGCAAGTAACCGCATGTGAAAATTCAAGTGAATCACCACTAATATGATTGAGTACAATATCCAGAAAAAAGGGATAGCGTTCCAATATCCCTTCTTCAAAAGTTGGAGGATCCAAGAAGCCAAGCCTTTACAAAACATACAAAAAAATGTATAATGAAAACAATGGTAAAGAGCAGACAGGATTAAAGATTGGTACAATTAAAACACACTTCTTACAGTGATTTGATACCAATCCATAAAGACACACGATCCAGATGAGTTCTTGGTGTGGAAGTCTCCAAAGCCAATGGCAAAGTATCTGCCTCTAAACAGCCAATAAATTTCTTAAGCAATGGCTGCAAAGGTTCCAGGTCTGTTGCTCTTCTACACAGAGACAAAAACATTGATCACTACCAAAAAGACAAAAAGGTTTCTAAATGTCCCGCAGCAGAAAACTATATCTTAATACAGTGCTGAGGAAAAGACAAGAATGAGGTTATTTTAATGATTCCATGAATGGTAATTGGTAATATATCAAACCATACCCTACCCTACCACACATCTGAAATAAATTCTGGCTTCATGTCTTCCATATCTTTATTTTTTCATAAAAGAAGATGCTCGTTTTTAGATAAGAATTTATTAAATATTTTTTCTGGGATTTATACACACAATTTCCTTTCAGAAAACCCAACTTCCATGGGGCACCATCAACTTAAATATGAAATCACAATTAGTGAAGCTGAAGTCTTTCCATGCCAACGAACAATAAGTACCTCAGCTTTCCCATTGATCCTGCTAACCGATATCCAACAGAACGAACACTTCTCTTGCAAAAAAGTAATGCATACACTCCCTGGAAAAAAAATGGGTTGACTGTGTAACCAATCTAAAATAGTAAATCTGCTAGCAGAAATATGCAGCGAGTAAAAGAAACAAAAATTACCGGAAATTGTTGATTCCTGGACAAAGCCAGTTCATGCTTATTATCAATAGCTTCAATAAACAACTCAAACTCACTGAATAGAGGCTGATAATCTAAGAGGATTGGGAACATCAATACCTGTGTCAAATGAAGGGGGGAGGAAAATAAATTGATAAACTCTGAGATTCAAATTAGAAAATTTATACACAAACAAAATAAAATGGAATTAAGATACAAATTAGTGCATTTATAACAACATGAAGAGAATAATTATTTTAGCATAAAATTAAATCCATCAGTTCCCAGTCTAATCATATTTAATTTGCACTTCTCCATGAACTTTTCAATCCATCCAGTATAAAAAATTCCAATGCGAAAAAATATATGTAATCATATATTGAGGAAAACAGAAAATAAATTTTGATGTAACAACACAATCAACAAATTTCCAATACTTATTCAAAAGCAACAAAAATCTCTACTTATAAAGACACAATTCAAATAAATAGAATGTAAATTATTATATCCACTATACTGACTCAGAATTAGGGACAGAGGAAAGCAACAGTAAACGTACCTCATACAAGACATTAACAACTTCAGCATTATCACGAGCAGGATCATATTCTTCCCGTGCCACTTTTGCATTGATATCCCGCAGGTGTAATGTCACCCTCTCATGATCAAGCTTTTGCAAGACATCAAGAAGAGGACCAATAGAGCTAGACTCATACTCCGTATTATACATGTCTTGGGCTTGATGATGCTGACAAATGCATTGCAAGCAACGCCCCATTTCATCAGAGATTCTCTTCCATAAACGCCTAAGAGGTGAATCTTGGCTGTCATCTTTGAAGTAATTGTAAAAAGTCTCCACAAGGGGCCCCATTATATCCCATGAACCACACCAAATATGACTTTCACTAGGCAAACATATTAGAAAATTATATGCATCTGCAAACCTGACAATAATTAAAGGTGTTAAGGAAATTATTCCAAGGCTCACAAGATATGAAACCAGCAAGGCAACAGTGCCTCAATAAGAACATAGCTTAATTCTTTTCATGCAGAAGAAAAGAATAACACAATCCCAATAATCACTAAGCATGAATAATGATTATGTCTCATAATCACTTATTTATTTATTTTAAATTTCACCATATTTTATCCAGTGCTTATTCTGGGGGGAGGGGGAAAATGTATAATGTATACGCAGAAAATAGAGTAAACAACTGATGTAAGTATCATCACTCTAGATTTTTTATTTTTATTTTTTGATAAACAAAATCATCACTCTAAATTTACTTATATTTCCGCAACTACTAAAAAAAGTTCCCTTTTAAAAAAGAAAAATTATAATTGCAGAGAAACCTAATTCTACATTGGAACTCTGTGATTATTAAAACAAATAGCGGTTAGTTGATAGGAAATTTGATTGCTGCTGGTGCTAAAGACAAAAAGGAAAATTGGCTAGAACCATTGTTCTTTGTGGAGGTGGACGCTACGAAGTTTCGAGAGATCAACAATATCGTCGTCGTCGTTCTCTTCTTCTTCGATGCCTCTCCACCTGTCCAGTAGCTCCCGCCTAGTAGCAAGTTTGTTCGCCATTGACATTGGTAGGGTTTGAACCTCAGCTTTTGAATTCGCATATAAATTCTCAGATCATCATACTAATGATATTGGGAATGGTAACGTCTCCTTTGCAATTGATATGAAAATGGTGGAAATTAGGTTAACCATTTTTTTTTTTGGTTTTATTTCGCGCTCTTCTTTAACTGTGAATTTAGTCTTTTATTTGAGAAAAAATATATATATTATCAGGGGAGGATATTGTAACAACCAAGTTTGTGTTACTATCATGTTACTACCCGTCAATCTCACCATTAGATCGCTTATGTTGATCTAACGGTTATATTTATTTCTATCTTTGTATGGTCGTGATTCCCCAAATTTAAAGTAAAAGCATTAAATATGGGAAATCATGAGAAAAAATATATATAAAATATTAAATTTGACGAATCATCACCAAACAAAAATGAAAATAAATATAACCGTTGGATCAACATAAGCGATCTAACGGTGAAATTGACTTGTAGTAACATGGTAGTAACACAAACTTGGTTGTTACATTAAAATTATATAAATCGTGTCATTTTAGGATACAGACACAAAAAATGGAAATCATGGAAAAGAGTAAGTGAGTGATTTTTTTTAATTTAAAACTTAAATAAAGAAGTTTATTATGTGTTTATCTCTTATAACTTTATGTCATTAAAAATGACAAATATTTTTCTCATTATTATTTTAATAAAAAAAAACTTGTTTTCAACCAATTTATGGATTTATTACCACGCAATAATAAGTTGGGCCTCACATAGCGCAAAGTTGTGTACGGTGACAATACGCCAGGGGTGTTCGCGGTATGAATTGAATCGATTTTGGAAATAAAATTTACCTGATTCAATACCTTTGGTTTAATCATTTAATCATCTATTCGGTATGAATTTTTTTTAAAATTTGATCCGTTCCAATCCATTTTATTTATTTTTTTGATTGGATCAGTTTTCGGTCCTAAAATTTATTTCATGATTATTGTGCAAATAACATCTTTTGTAAAAAAAAATTGAAATACAAAAGCATCAATAAACGATAATATAGTTTTTGTTGAAAAGATGTGATTAGATTTTTTCTTGGGTGTAGTTGATGGGTTAACAGGTCTTGGATTTAGAAATTTTTGGGTTATTATTGGGAAAAACCTAATTAGGTAGAGAAAAATTAATATATTGGATCGGTTTAGATTGGATCGGTTTGGATTGGATCGATTTTCATCAATCCATCCGAAAACCGATTCAATCCAATTAAAATTTGCGGTTTTTTTTTCAGTTTTCAGTTTTTCGGTTATCGATTTTTCGGTTCGGTCACTATAATAACCCTTACTAGTAGTTGTGGATTTAATATTGAAGAATAAATAGAAGTAAAAGAAATAAAGTCACCTTAGGTGAAAGAGGGGTTAAAATGACACTTAAGTGGTAAAAATGTGGGTAAACAAAGTTAACCGAAAATTGAAAGTAAAGTTAGAAATATGACTAGAAAATATTATAGTCCATTGGGTAAAGATTGATATTAAATGGAGATGTGTAGATAGATAAGTTGTTTCCTAGTTAAAACAACTTAACCTATTTAACTTTATAACACAGTGACCTTATTACTTCTTTTCCCGTTCCTGCGCACGAGTCCGTCTGTCTACATTCGTCCATTAGAGAAGCTAGGTTTCATTTTCTTTTTCTTTGATTCTCCTTCAATCTTTAACCAAATCACAAAGTCCACTACAGAAAATTGATTGTAAATCACCCAATGAATCCATTCCACCGATCAATTTGAGCTATAGTTGCTTGTGTGAGGAGTTCTTCCCTTTCCCCTTTCGTTTCACTATTCATCAAAGAGGAGAAAGTAGAGTTTTGATGGAGCTTTGCTTGGAGGTTGCTCTCTAGGCTTTGTACAAGTGATTAGAGGTAATAAACCTCTATTTCCATGATTTTATTTTGATGATTTAAGTCATGAAATTTATGAGTATGTTTTGGGTGGGAAATAAATTAGTTAAAAATTTGAATTGATGATGGATTGTCAATGTGTTTGATATAGGAATGTGGAATAAGCATGTGAACATGTATAAAATTGGAAAAAAAATCCCATGGTGAGATGCCCTAGATTTCGGCCTTGATAGGGTAATTAGGGGATGACGTACAAAATTTATTGTATGTATTGGGAAGGTTTAATATGTTGGAATCAAGTGGAAATTTGATGAATTAGTGAGAATGCCAAAGTGGAAAAATCCTAGGAATCATACCCCTATGTTTCGGCCTTGTGGGTCCTTGAAGGGCTTGATATTCCAAAATTTAATTGGAACTTGGTGGATATATATTTATGTATGTGTAAGTTGTTAAATTAATTGAAGAAATGAAATGAAAAATAAGAGAAAACCTTGGTTTCTTCCCTTGGATTTCGGCCATTGAAGGTGGTTTTAGGGGTAATTTTGTTTCATTTTATTTTAATAAAATGAGTAGTTTTCCAAGGTATGAAATGGATAAGTTAAAGAGTTGTAATGACTTAAAAAAAAATTGTTGAAAGAAATATATTAGTTCCCTTTATGTGTACACACGGCCTTATAGAGAAAAATGGCTTGAAATAGTAGAAATTCTCTTATGAGTACTTAGTTAATTTAGGGAACATTAACGATAATAAAATGGTCTTGACTTGTGTATTGGCATATGATTGGCAAAAACGTAAAGAAACAAAAGTAAACGATAAAATGTATGCCTTATGTAAGAAATAGGGCATTGGATCATTTTATTGATTTTGTTGTGGATTCTTATCTAGGTGTGCCTAGGGACTGAAAAAGATCGAAATCTTATTGAAGAAATATAAGTAACTTGTGCAACAGGTGAGCGTATTGGTAAAACTTCAAGAGGTAAGCTCTATGTTTAAAGAGTCTTTTCCTGCTTGAGTGCTCCACCATGGTTAGTGAACTATGGTTGGATCGTATGACTGTTGTTTTGATACTTTGTATAGATGCATTCATATAGAGTTATTTGATAACATGATATTACTTGTTCTGATATGATTTCTGTATTGATATATGGTACACTGAAGTCTTCTTGGGGTTTTCCTGAGATTGACGATGTAAACCTCTGACATGTTCTGGTTCCGCTTGGGGTCCTCCCTTGGGAACACATGCGTTAATTTTCGCTTGGGGTCCTCCTTTGGGAATGACGGCGCACGCTTCTGATATGATATGGATATATGTTTTGTTCTGATATGATTTCTGTAATATGATTTTTGTAATAATCTCTGGTCATTGATTGTATAGTACTCTGATGTCCGCTTTGGGGTCCTCCCTCACGACTGATGGTGTACACCTCTGATATGTCTGGTTCCGCTTTGGGGTCCTCCCTCGGGAACACGTGCGTTGATTTTCGCTTGGGGTTCTCCCTTGGGAATGACTACGTACGCTTCTGTAATATATGTTATATGCTCTGTTTAGTAAAGATATTTGTTATATGTTGTTTTGTATACTCTGTATCTGACTTTCATGCAGGAGTGGGCCTAGGGGTATGGAGAATTCTCTATAAACCTGGAGCTTATTGAGATTTGTTATCTCACCCCTTCTTGGGGACATCATTTCAGGTTCTCAGATTTCCGGTGAGCCCTCATGAGACAGGGACGCGACCCGTGAGTAGTGGTGCGACGACGTACCCCGTTTTGGAGTAGATGTAGACTACTGTATTTTGGAGTGCATTTACTTTGTTTTCGGATTTCAGTATTTTGCGGATCATGATGTATGGTCCTTTACTTTGTACATGGCCTGTATATGTTTTGTACATGTCTTTCAGTTTGATGCATGTATATTTGTGTATTCAGGCATGTTGATATGACTATGTAGTATTCAGTTATGTTTACGTGTTGGATTGCATGCTGTTAGATTAGTGGCACGGAGCCATGTTATGCATGCGCCCATGGAAAGGTATATGAATATATTTGGATGTCTGGTACTTCTGAATTGATATGCTGTATAAATTGTCTATTAGGAACTCTTGAGAGTGAGATTGGAAAATCCCCAGTTGTCCGATTTATAGAAGTTACTTTGCCTGATTTTTGTCTCCCTTGAATAAGAATTAATTGTAATAAGCATGTAAAGTGATAAGGCATGTGAAAAATGATTTAAAGAAAAAAAAAGTTAGTCCGTATTTTCGTAAGTTAAGTCTTCCGCTGTTTCTGTTTGTATCATATGTATGTTAATTGAACCGGCTCGAGACGAGGATGTTACAGTCACCGCGGTTTGAATCGGTTTGGATAGGTTGATGAACACGCCTACAACACGTGACACCAAAACCAAAAAGTCAACAATTTACCGTAAAATTTCGGAAGGTCATAATTGTTGACTCGAGTGTCTGAATTAGTTAATTTTTTTAATTTGTATTTTTAATTCCGCATAATTTTTAGAAATCTACGCAACACAACTCATTGAAGGGGATTTGGTCAAAAAATTTAAATACACAATCTATTTTTATTTATATTTAGAAAATAATGTATATTTAATTATAATAATACATTATTATATACTACATCAAGAAAAAAAAATGAAAAAAATATTGTCCATTTTTTCAAGAGTATAAAATTAAACCGATATTCAACCAATTTTGTTTCATTGATCATAAATCAACAAATAACAAAAGCTTTGAAATTTGAATCGTTTCAAGTGCCATTAATCAATTCCACATAATTATTTCCTTGGAGTGAACAAATTTTTGCCAATTATCATCATAAATGGTACACCATAACCTAAAAATGTTAAAATTAGCAAATCACAAACTTGTTGCTCTGATTTTGGAAAGCATAATTAAATTTTTCACTTATCCGTGGGGTTCAGGAGATAGTAAAAGAAATTTCTTTTCAGATTAATAACTTCTAAAACCAACATATATTGCATGCACATATAATCTTTGGACCTGATTATGCTTCATATTTTATAGATTTTTTAGCTTATTTCTTGGTGGCTTATACATGAATCAATCTTCGGTCTATATTGCCTACGTAGGATACATATTTGGGAGAAATCCATGATGTAACGAATATGAGTGCATCATGGTTAGGCCTTCAAATTAAAGTTTGCAATATGTTCAAAGCAACTTACGGATCGAGCAATTTGATTTTGACTATGTTGGTAGCAAAAGGAATTCTAATGCTCCATTACATGCATTATTACTCGGGTGTTTGAAATTTTTTTGACCAAATCTTATTCAATAAGATATCATTGTATAGATCTTAAAAAATTATGGGAATAAAAAAATGGGAAAAAATATTTCTGCAGTTACTACAGATAAGTTATCTGCATTTATATATAAAAAAGATAAGCTATCTGCAGTTATTTCCAAAACGATGTCGTTTTGGTATTGAAATCTTAAAATATTAAAAATATAAAGACTATTATAACCCTGAAATAAATTAAAATTACAAAAATACCATGATTTACGCCCCAAAATGACGTCGTATTGGGCTTACTGCAGAAAAAGCGAACCCTAAAAAATACATGATTCCGACACTCAAGTTGAAAGTTATGGTCTTCCGAAGTTTTACAGTTAAATTGTTGACCTTTTTGTGCCACATGTCGTCACCAGACGAGTCGCACTTGTGAAAGGCGCCACTTTGCATAGGTTGCATCTGTGTGACGTGCGACTTGTTATGCCTACCAAGGGCACTACTAAGTACAATAAATCCGTAAATTGGTTAAACACAGTTATATTTTTGTAATTTTTATTAATAATTATATTAATTTTTTTTGCCCCTTTCCTTTTCATAAAAACGTTGTTGTATAATATACCAAAAATAATAAAGAGAATAACATCTATCATTTTAAAGGATATAAACTTATATCATTTTAGATCCTAACCGTTGATTTTCGTCCATCAATGATTATAATATATTTGATCAAATTATTAATTAATTAATAATAAATTCGGCCCATTAAGTTTGACCCAATAGATTATGATCGTTGATGGACGGAAATCAACGGTTAGGATCTAAAATGATATAAGCTTATATCCTTTAAAAGGATAGATGTTTTCCTTTTTCCCCTATTATATCACGACATTAATATATATTTTTAGAAAAATAAGATTGAATCAATTAATTGTTGGAAATCGACACACAAATCGAAAACAATAAAGAGAATGGGAAGAGAGATTTGACACAGAGGTTTACTTTTCACCCGATCTAAGCTACGTCTAGCGTATATGTACTATATTCATGTCACTGCCACTTATTACAAGTCACCGAGTTGGTTTTCTACGGACTCCGCCAACAAGAGACCTTATCTGAATACGATGTATGAGTCATTCCCAACAGAGGCTGAGCGAAAAAAAAATCTGGGGGGGGGGGGAATCAAATGTACAAGCCAAAGTAAATTGGGTTTGGACTTTATTATAGAAGTAAATTTGGTGATTTTGCCATTGAGTCAATGGACAAAAGAAGATATGTCAAAGTAAATATACATAAGATATGCCTAAGTAAATCAAGGTACTTAAGGAGCCTCTAATGCATATAATTGGACACCCACCTTTAAGAATTTTTTTCTTACTGATTTTCTACTTATCTTTCACATCTCGCGGACAGGTCACGGTTTGGGGGAGAAATTTAGTGCTTCAGGCCTACGTGCTCCTTTCATTAAGGGGCTGACACTATAAAAAAATAATTTTGCTCTCTCCTCTGTCTCGATTTTGATTAATCCGGACTACTGAGTCAATGGAAAAATCACCAAATTTACTGAGTCATTCCCAACAGAGGCTGAGCGAAAAAAAAATCTTGGGGGGGGGGGGAATCAAATGTACAAGCCAAAGTAAATTGGGTTTGGACTTTATTATAGAAGTAAATTTGGTGATTTTGCCATTGAGTCAATGGACAAAAGAAGATATGTCAAAGTAAATATACATAAGATATGCCTAAGTAAATCAAGGTACTTAAGGAGCCTCTGATGCATATAATTGGACACCCACCTTTAAGAATTTTTTTCTTATTGATTTTCTACTTATCTTTCACATCTCGCGGACAGGACACGGTTTGGGGGAGAAATTTAGTGCTTCAGGCCTACGTGATCCTTTCATTAAGGGGCTGACACTATAAAAAAATAATTTTGCTCTCTCCTCTGTCTCGATTTTGATTAATCCGGACTACTGAGTCAATGGTGCTCATGGAGCATCAAGATTCTTCTCCATGGTTTGATGCCGCGACACACAAGAGAAATGCACTACATATGTGTAGCTGGACAAAAATTATTGTAAACATCTAAACACAATAATAATTAAGAACTCACAATTGAGATATCAGAGTGCTCGATGTTATCGGCAATGTAATTCTGCATAATAACACCCTCACTTAAGTCCATCATCTCAACTCTAAAATGTTCCCCCATAGTACCCTCTGCAATGAGAGGGCATTTAATGGTGTGTGTATACCTTCACTTTCAGAAACCAGGTGGAGCTTTGAAAAATGGTAGTTTTTGACAACTATTCGCAACACCCTTGTTTAATCTTTTTTTCTCCCTTGTTCTTTAGTGGGTAGAAGACCACTCACCCTTGATAAAAAAAAAATTCTAAAAATTTAAAGAGGGTGGGCAGCCAGCCATCCTAGCACCCCTTGCCTCCGCCTCTGTTCCCAACAATAATTCATCCTCAAAATTACTGGTCACTTGAATTTTGGCTCTTATATTTTTTCTTATTTCCAACAATTATTATATCAACCACATTCCACAAATGCTACTGTATTCTTTTATAGTTAGTATTTGTTTTGCTTAATTTTTTTTTAAGTCTCTTCTCCTTAAATGGATAAGCCAAGCCAAACACTTTGATACAAAAGCTTAGGCAAAAAAATTAATTTATTGGTTTTAAAACAAAAATTATCAAATGTAGTCATTTTGAAATTATTTACGCAAATATACCAGTCAAACACGCCCCACAAGGACGTGACCGGTTGGAGAGAGATATTCCCCATTTGGGCGTAACCTAGGAGAGAGACACTCCCCTATGGGGCGTGTTTCACCATGTGTGGCACAAAAGTCAACGGTTTGACTGTAAAACGTTGAAGTCAATAACTTTTGACTCGGGTGTCCGAATTAGGTAAATTTTTTTTCCATATAACTTTTCGAGATCTACGTAATGACATCTCATTTGACATATTTTGTCTATCTCAATTTTTTTTGAATTTACAACAATGATACTATAAGAACGTTCAAACCCAAATTAATAAACAGAAGAACACTAAATATAATTTCAATTTGCAACAATGGTATCATAATCATAAGGATCTTTACTAGGAATGTTTCAAATCATAACAATGGTTTTCTCTTCATTAATTTGGGTTTAAATGTTCTTATAGTATTATTGTTATAAATTCAATTTTTTTGCGAGACAAAATATGTCAAATGAGGTGTCATTACGTAGATCTCGAAAAGTTATGTGGAATAAAAAAATTACCTAATTTGGACACTTGAGTCAAAAGTTATGGACTTCCAAAGTTTTACAGTTAAATTGTTGACTCTTGTGACACGTGGCAGCACCTAGTGAAATACGCCCCACAGGTGAGTGTCTCTCTCCTGGGTCACGCCCAAATGAGGAGTGTCTTTCTCCAAACCACTCATGCCCCAGTTGGGCGTGTTTCTCTCCTAGTCACGCCCCATGTGGGCGTCTTGATATGCGATCAGCATATAGGAAATTACAAGGCAAAAAGAGGAAGAAAATGACTCAATCAATGCAAGAAAAGCAGAGAAAAAGAG
This sequence comes from Gastrolobium villosum, assembly GCA_032173675.1. Classification (NCBI taxonomy): domain Eukaryota; kingdom Viridiplantae; phylum Streptophyta; class Magnoliopsida; order Fabales; family Fabaceae; genus Gastrolobium; species Gastrolobium villosum. Next base: position 4,983 of record JAVKPL010002629.1, on the reverse strand, counting down.
TAAAAATATCCAAAGTCTGAATATCAAGGAAGATAAACAAAAGGAGGCAAAAACATATCAAAAGCAACCTAGGTTCCCACGCTCACAGCGCGGGAGTGGCGCTCTGAGCGTGGGAAAGGAAAATTTGGCAGAAGGTCCCGCGCTGAGAGCGCGAGATCCGCGCCATCAGCGCGGGAGGTGGAAATTTGGCAGAAACTCCCACGCCCTGAGCGCGGGAGTGGCGCTCTGAGCGTGGGAGGCGCGAAAATGTGAAGGTTCAAATGTTGCAAATTAGGTCAGAGTCTCTCTTATAAAAGGAGACTCAACCTTTGAAGAAAATCATCTCAGAATACATATCACAAGACCTAGAGGAGGCGTTCTTCGTGTTCATCACTCCATTCTTGTACTTTTCTTTATTTTCTTTTCAGTTCATGTTGAAATCAGATCAGCGATCATGATGTTGATTGGCTAGATCTATTTCTGTAGTCAGGGGCATGATCCCTTTGTAAACAATTGCTACAAGGATTGAATCATTCTATGTATTGAATTAATATATTTCATCTTTTATCTTGAGCGTATTGATATTATTTCTATTAGATCTGATCAACCTAATAGGAAATGATATTCTGGGGATCAGGATTCACAATAGGGATATTGGAATACTGATCCTGAAAGGAGATAAAGATGACTCTCCATGCATGTTCTAGGGATAGACTTGTATGGATTGCAGTCGTGGGATTTATCTACATAATGCTTATTTTCAGGCGGAATTACTAAGGGATTAGGGTTCCAATTGAAGTAAAGGGTTAGATCGCCAAGGGATTGGGATCTAACTAATTATTTCTAAAAGATGATAATTTGTCTGAGTTGTTAATTTCAATAGGTATTATGAATCAATCCGAAGTAAAATTGGGAACAATTGGTGAATGTACCCTGGCTACAGTCTTCTTCATCACTTCTTCTACAAAAACATTTTCTGCATTTATTTTAAGTCTTTTTCATAAAAACCCTAAAAACAAGTCTTTAAATTTTGAGTTACCATAGTGTGAAAACACCAATTGATTTATCTAACTTAAGAGGACTGGTTATAGTAGTAATTGTTTATCAATCCCTGTGGAGACGATACTTACTTATCACTTTTATTACTTGGAACGATCGGTGCACTTGCCGAGTTCGCAACAAGTTTTTGGCGCCGTTGCCGGGGATTGTGTTTACAATATTACAAATAACCTTAGATTCTTGAGATTAGATTCTTATTTTATTATTCTTTTATCTTGATTGTATTGTTCAGGTGTTACTAATAATTTTCTCTGATTTTTATGCGAGGTAGACTTCCACCTAAAGACTTTGTAATAGATTCTGAAATTACAAAGACAGAAAAGCAACTAAGGAAGGCTGCTAGACAGATCATTTGGGAAGATTTGAAGCACACACCTTTACAACCAATTCAAGAGATGGCCGAAAATAACAATGTTGGTCATGGGCGAGGAGGAAATGCCAACAATCAACCTCCAAGACTGTTGAATACAATTTTGACTCCAGTATTCAACAGGGCCAATTCAAGCATAGTCAGGCCAAATGTGGAGGCTAATAATTTTGAACTCAAGCCATCATTAATTTCTTTGGTGGAAAGGGTTCAATTTTCTGGAGCTGATGATGAAGATCCACATGAGTTTATAGACCGATTCTTGATGGTCTGTGATACCACCAAACACAATGGGGTATCTACAGATGCTATCAGGCTTCGGTTGTTCCCTTTCGCTGTTAAGGGAAAAGCATTGAGGTGGATCGAAAGGCAACCAGCAAACAGCATCCTGACATGGGAAGATCTATCCAGTAAATTCTTTGATCATTTCTTCTCCATGGAGAAATATAATCAGCTGGTGAATGAAATAACAAACTTTCGCCAGTTGGAAGGAGAATCACTATGTGCAACTTGGAACAGATTCCAAGAATTAAACAGGAAATGTGCACATTATGAAGGAGATGATGATAGAAAAGTGGTGATATTTTTCAATGGAATCACCCCCGAAACAAGGATGATAATAAATAGTGCCGCTGGAGGTTCTATTCGGGAAAGCACATCTGAGCAGGCTATTGAGTTGATCAAAAAGCTTGCAAGAAATGAAAATGAAAGTGTGCTAGTTCCCACACAAAGAGCAATGAAAAAATCCACAGATAATGATGTAATATCATTATCTAAGAAGTTTGACAACTTGAGTGAAAAATTTGACAGATTTCAAGTGTCAAAAGTTCAAACAACTCCACCGATTTGTGACCAATGTCAAGAAAGTCATGAATCCAATGAGTGCCCAAATCCATCATCCGAAGATTCACTTCAACAATTACAAGTGAATGGGATCTGGTATGATCAGCGTCCTCAACAACAACAAAATTTCCAGCGAAATCAAAATTTCCCTGGAGGTAACAATAATTTCCAACGGAGGACTCAAGGATCAGGTATGGATTTCAAAACTAGCAATAATTATACTCAATCTTCTCAGACTCAGCAAAAAGAGCCAGCCGAGTGGGAGAAAGCTTTCGCTCAAATGGCTAAGGCTTCCAATGATATGGCTCAGCACACCAATGCTTTCATGGAAGAAACCAGAGCCAACAATAAAAATACAAATGCTTCCATTAAAAACCTGGAGAATCAGATAGGCCAGCTGGCCAAACAATTCTCAGAAAGAATTCCAGGTACCTTTCCAAGTAACACAGTCAACAATCCAAAGGATGACTGTATGGCTGTTACAACCAGAAGTGGTAGGATACTAACAGTTCCAACAAAAACACCTGTGGAGCTGGAAAAAGAGAAAGAGGAGCAAGAAAAGGAAGCAATTGAGCCAGAAATTGAGGTAAGTGTAAAAGAAAAAGAAAAAGAGCAGGTTGCAGAACAACCAGTGGTGGCAAAAGAAAAGCATGAGTTAAGCCACGAGTATGTTATGTCTAAGGCACCCTATCCAGAAAGATTCAAGAAGGGAGCCTACAACAAACATTATGATAGATTCTTGGACATTTTCAAGAAACTACATATCAATATTCCTTTTGCAGAAGCCCTAGCCAATATGCCAGGGTATGCAAAATTCATGAAGGATCTTTTATCTAGGAAACAAAAATTGCAGGAATGTCAAACTGTAACACTCACTGAAGAGTGTAGTGCTTTTATCCAGCAGAAAATTCCAGATAAACTGAGTGATCCAGGAAGTTTTAACATTCCTATTGCTATTGGTGATATTGGCATTGGGAAAGCTTTATGTGATCTCGGGGCTAGCATTAATCTAATGCCCTTATCAGTCTACAAATCATTGGGGATTGAGGAATTGAAACCCACTGAGGTATCACTCCAATTGGCTGACAGATCCGTAAGGAAACCCAATGGGATCATAGAAGATATTCTTGTAAAAGTTGATAAGTTTATCTTCCCTGCAGATTTTGTGGTATTGGATATGGGAGAAGGGAGTGAGAAGCCCATGTTATTAGGAAGACCCTTTTTGTCTACAGCCCGAGCCCTAATTGATGTTGAGCAAGGGATGATTAAACTGAGAATGAACGATGAGGAAATTATCTACAATGTTTCAGAAGCTATGAAGAGACCAGCTGATAATAATGATTGTTTCCAAATTGAATCTGTTCAACATAAGAAAGAACGGCCTCAAGAGCTTGATTATGAGTTGAAGGCTCGTGATTATGAACCTTTTGAAAAAGAAGGACTTACTGTAGAGGTTCTGAAAGAGAAAGCGGAAGACATAGAGGTTGGTGCCCCTAAAGTTGAGTTGAAGCCATTACCAGACACTTTGAAATATGTGTTTTTGGGAGATGGTAATACTTATCCGGTAATCATCAACAAAGCTCTATCAGAAGGCCAAGAAAAAGAGCTGGTGGAAGTTTTAAAAGCTCATAAAACCGCAATAGGATGGTCTATTGCTGATTTAAAGGGCATAAATCCTTCCTTTTGTACACATAAGATCCTCCTGGAAAATGATATCAAACCTGTAAGGCAACCACAAAGGAGATTGAACCCAACAATGAAAGAGGTGGTAAGAAAGGAAGTTGTGAAACTTCTTGATGCAGGAATGATTTACCCAATTTCTGATGCTGCATGGGTAAGTCCAGTTCAAACAGTGCCAAAGAAAGGTGGAGTCACAGTAATTACCAATGCAAAACATGAGTTGATCCCAACCAGAACCATCACGGGTTGGAGAATGTGTGTTGATTACAGGAGGTTGAACACAGCTACACGAAAGGATCATTTTCCACTACCCTTTATTGATCAAATGCTAGAAAGATTGGCGGGCCATTCTTATTATTGCTTCTTGGATGGGTATTCAGGCTACAATCAAATACATGTAGCTCCTGAAGACCAGGAAAAGACAGCTTTTACTTGCCCATTTGGAGTCTTTGCATACAGAAGAATGTCATTCGGCCTTTGCAATGCGCCTGCCACATTCCAAAGGTGCATGCTGTCCATCTTTTTAGATATGGTGGAGAAAGGTCTAGAGGTATTTATGGATGATTTCTCTGTTTTTGGCTCTAATTTTGATTTTTGTTTGAACAATTTATCAAAAGTTTTGAAAAGATGTAATGAAACAAATCTGGTTTTAAATTGGGAAAAGTACCATTTTATGGTAACTGAAGGTATAGTGCTGGGACACAAAATTTCTAATGCAGGGATAGAAGTGGATAAAGCAAAATTAATGTTGATTGAACAACTTCCCATCCCTATAAATATAAATGCTGTTAGGAGTTTCCTAGGACATGCAGGTTTTTACAGGCGATTCATCAAGGATTTCTCCAAGATTGCTAAACCATTAAGCCAACTCTTGGTGAAAGATTCTGAATTTTTGTTTGATGATGCTTGTTCAAAGGCCTTCCATGTGTTAAAAGAAAAGCTTCTACAGCTCCGGTGCTTACAGCTTCCCGATTGGAACCTTCCATTTGAACTCATGTGTGATGCCAGTGCATATGCAATTGGTGCAGTAGCTTGGTCAGCGTAAGGAAAAGTTA